>KN495416.1:13982-30770 GCA_000787155.1 Scartelaos histophorus
AGCTGGAGGGAGAAGTAAGCTGATTGGCTCAACTGACCGGCTGCAAAACAAGAAACAAAATTCAGAATTAGTTTGATCTGTTATACTGTAATATTGTCATTTCAGCACAATGAATTTTTTCAGGTGTAATAATACATAGAAGGTCAGTCGTTTCTTTTACTGCTGCCCATGCGGTGCCAATATATTGCAATGCCCTTGGCTGTTTTTCAAAACTCATCTTGCTCCCTTTGAAATCGAATCCCTGTCAGAGCACCTAATAACTTTTTGTAGCCAGAACAATAAAAAAGACAAAAGGCAATTTTCAACCATAAATCACCAATGTCCACTAAGTCTTGTAAGCAGATTAGAATTTAATCGATGCAACAGCAGTTCGTTACGTCTAGTGATACAAAAATCATAGCCTTCATGCTCTAGCTCTTGAGTAAATGTTTTATAAAATGAAAATGCTACCATGGGATTCAGAATGATGAAAAATGAATAGCATTGCCATAACGATTAACTATTTAAAACAAAACATATATTCTGAATTTGAAAGTCCTCAAAATGATCCCAATTCTATTAGTTACCAAATTAAGAGCAGTCAATACAAGGCTGTGACAAATACTATAAATTTGAAAAGATTTCAAAGCAACTTTGCTATTGAAGTAAAGGTCGATAGTACTTTAACATTTCCAAATACACTTTCCATTAGAGGGAGACACATGGTTTGAATTGATTTAAACACTGGCCATAGCTTCAAAGTACTAAGATTGAATGGTCGTACTTTTAGTTACAAAAAACATTCTGGGTCAATATTTATAAATCCATTCCACCAATGTGTCACAGATCTACTGTATTTTGAGTTCCATGCTCAGCCTTGACCATGGAATTGGAGTTCAGTGTACTCTTCTTCCTCAGCCATGCAATAATAATAAAGCCATTATTTTTAAGCTCTATTTCATCCCTACTGATTGCAGGAGGGTGGAGCTGAAAGTGCTGAATGATTCCTTCGTTCACGAATTTAGCACCGCCCTTTGGCAAGATTCATAGAACTTTTGTTATATTCCTAACCTGTTGGAAACATCAGTAAAAAACACTTCCTGTACACTGACAATTAAGAAAAAAAATCCGATACCTATAAAATTGATGTGAAGTAAAATGTGGAAACTAGAAAACTAATGACTAATTAATGCAACTGTTTTGAGAATATGAAAAAATCCAAGGTTCCATGGAAAAAACTGGCAGCGTGATCTGACCCAGTGGACAAATGACTGTGGTGTTTATAGTTGTGGCTAAATGTAGCATCGCCAAACAGTAATAGACATTTGGTCACATAAGGCAGATGCATTCAACAGCCAGTTTTATGTTCTCACTCAGACTGCATATTGCCGTCTAGAACTGTCAGCGATTCAATCTGACATACGGACCTCGCAAAATGAAAAGGTTGCATACACAACGTTGGAGTTTGACCGAGCCAGAGGTGGTACGAGACCTTGTGTTCTGAGAAGTGTTTTTGAAAGGACGACGACGCTAGTGCGACACCTGCGGCTGCTCCGACACCTCCTCACTGTCTATTCCCAAACCATTACTGTGCTTCCCTCAGCTCCCGCCCATCCTGATCCATCACTGTGGTTTGCCCTCTCTCTTCCCTTCTGCTCTCCCTCTGTTCAGCTGCTGCATCGCGCCCACGCCGCCCAGCAAGCATTGGCAAGCTCTGGCCGACATAAATCAACCTCTGCGCGGTAAACAAAGAGGGAAGCGATGCAAGGAGAGGGAGCAGAGAGATCCCCCGGAGGCAGTCAGTGATCACAAGTAATGTGGATGGACTGTGGATTGCGTTCGTGCAGAGGGGCCCGGTTAGCGTTTTTTGAATTTGAACCTGACCTCGGCGCAGTCAGAGCTACATTCGTCAGGTTCGCTCACACTGACCCCAGCTCAACCCGGGTCACGTCAGAGCGGTGGATGGCAGCGCTATTAGTCTTCTGAAACACTCCTCTGTAAAGTAAATGGAAGTAATGTTACACGGCGTTTAAGGGGGGTATAGAGTGGGTTTAATGTGCTTCTAGGAACATTTCGTGGCATTGGGTTTCAGTGTGTCTAATTTTGAGTCTAGCAATTTCAAAAGTGTTCAAAAGGCTGACAAGCCCGTAATTACAATCTAACATCTAACAATATTAGCTGATGTAGCAAAAAATATATATCGTACTAACACTAAGGTTCTCCCCCTTGTTTTAATCTGTGGTATCTTTTTTATTGGAACTATAAACTGTATAAAGAAGTGGACTAAGTGAGTGTGACACCACCTACAGCATTCAGCTAAAGTCAAATGAAGCTCATGGAGGCTAGAAGTTATGGGGTGAATTTGGAGCAGAGTTCCATATTAGGAATAGGAATTTATTTACTTTATTTATTTACTACAAACACTTTAAGACCAAAATGATGAGCCTTACAGCAGCAGTTACAGAGGAAGGCAAAGTTTTTACAAACATGCCGATGCTCACGTCCTATTTGAAACATGGCGGTAAGTTAGCTATGTCCATTTAAATATACAGTCTATGATTCTAACACAGACTAGTAGGCATGCACATACTGTTTTGTTCTCAACAGACTTAATGTGTTATATTGAAGTATATTAGGATGAGAACTTCGCACATCAATTCCTCAAAACGGGTGCGTTGGAGGAGAGAGAGCAACTCAAGAACATATAGAAAAATATAGAAAATGTATTAGCAATTCAGATACTCTTCTGTTGTATTTTTGTATTTTTATATTTTTTCTATTATTATTAGCAATATGAGTACTAATATTGTTTAATAATTGTCGTTGTATTTTGAATTATGTTGTGTTTTTGGGTTCACTGTGTCTTTACGACCTGCCACCCTTGGGTGCTTGCCACACCCTATTTAAGACGCCACCTGAGCTCTCACTCTCTATTTGTCTGATGAAGGCCTAGTGCCGAAACGTTGTATGTCCTAATAAATCTTCACAATTTGCAAGTAAGACGGTGTGCGGGATTTTTCTATATATTAAAGTATATTAAAATATTGCTATAATATTTTCACAATACTAAACATTGAATAGCGTATTTATTTCTCATATCATGCAGCCCTACAACTAGTCTACACATGTAAACACTTGTTTGTTCATATAAAAGGGCAAAGTGAATTACGATCTGTTATCGATGAGTTTAACACAAATAACACAACTGCCTTTTCAGAACAATTAAGTACTTTGAAAGTTGGTTTCCATTTGGTGAAAGCAGATGATCAAATGTTAGGATGACATTTAATACACCATGGACCAGTTGGTAGAAAAGCATCTGACGGTTAAACACAGCAATAACAATTAGCGGAGCTCCCCCGGTCTTTGCTTCATAATTTCAAATGGTATCGTGAGGAGTTGTTAAAGGCCCTATATTACACAACATTGACTCCTGTGAGCTTTAAGCCATGTTATAATGTTGTTAACAACTTAAAAACATACCTGGAGTTCTGTTTTGTTTCATTCATATATGTTTGAGTAATCCTTTATTATTAGACGGCCTGTATCTCTAAAGCTCAAACTGCTCTGTTCCACCTTGTGATGTCATGTAGTGGTAGTTTTCAAGTTACCAGCTACTTTTTACTTCAGTAGATATTGGCAAGCCTGGCTCTTTAAGTACAGTTACGCATTTGCAAATCCATAAAAAAATGCATAAAGAAAAATATAGTGGTTATTTTCGCCGTTTACATTGTTAGCCCTTTAGCTTTTCACTAAGTGTTTACAAAATGCAGTACTATATGGAATGAATGCAAGTAGAGCAGACGTATTTTAATGTTAATGGATGCGGAACGTTCTTTCAATTTGTCCATTCATAAAGTATAGAGGAGGGATGGGTCAAATTCACATTACAATTTAATAGCTATTTTCAAAGGCAGTTAAAATGCCATGTGGGAAATGTAATGTAAAAACTATGCCGTAATTTCTTCACTCCTTTTATGCGTCGCTTGGAGATTGACAATAAAAAAATGCTTCAGCTTCTGTCATAATCGTACACCACAGGGACCTTTTCATTGCACCTTGAAGACCCCAAATTTTCTCACTTTCTGCTGCGATTACATGTTACACTTTGCTTTTTGCGCTCTGGGATTTGGCTGGCGGTGGTTTGTGTGAAGAGGCTACATAATGACCTTAATCACACAGAGCAAGTGAGGACAGTCTGTGGTGGAAGTACAAATATATCGGTAGATTCCTGGAAAAAGCAGAATAACTTTAAAGACTTGTCGGGAAGAGCAAAAAACATGGATTTTAAATGGATCGGAATCAGGAAAACTTTATTGCCACTGTAGTGGAACAAAAATTTGTGTTTTGGCAAAATTGTAGTAGTAAATTAAGAGTAAAGCTTCTTGATAACACTTTTGATAGTAGCCTTAAAGAGGAGGTATTTTACTTCTATGGGGCATTAACTGAAAACACATTACATATTGATATTGCCATATAATCGTTTTCCAAATCGTTTTCAAAATAATATATATGTCGAAAACAATGTATTAACAGTTTCCCTTTCATTCAACCACTGCACATTGCGTCTGTTTTGTGAAGTTGTATAGTATTGTTTTGTATCCTGCTCTTAAATATTTATGTGAATCTTATGTAGGCTTGTGGGCTGAACATTGGACAGAATCACACTACTGACCTTAGGAAGGGTCAGAATAGTGCCCAAGACAGATGCATGCATGGATGACATCTAAAAGCTCTTCAGGCACGTTTTTGATAAAGGAACAACAATATAACACAGTAGAGAAAAGCTTCTAAATAAATCGATTTTGGCCTCTTCTTTAAGAATGGCTGGTTGAATAACTATTTTGTGAATACTCAAAGGCAGGGCTGTCCAAACTTTTCTCATCAAGGGCTGCACATCTAAACACAGACAATGCAGAGGGTTGAATGAGGGTCATAGACTAATTGTTAATACAGAGAATTCATCCACATTTAGAGTCTCAAAAGGACATGTTTTATACTTCAAAAACTTGCCTTAAAAAGTACTACTTAAGAAAATACCTGGAAGTCTGGTGGCCAGGAAAAAATGGTCTGAGGGCCTTTGACCTCCAGACCATAGTTTGTATGGTAATATGTATACCCTAAGGAATAAGAGAAAAGAAACTTTGAATATCAATACCAAGAGTACTGTATGGACAGAACAACATTGTAGAAATTGCGAAGTTACATTTGAAGGCTTATGTGGATGTAGGTGGGAAAAGGACAGTTTTGCATATCGCTTCTCTTAATAATATTGAACAGAAGGGAGGCAAACAAAAACAAAGAAAGTAGAAGACAGTGACAAAGTGCCCAGGAGGAATCACCAAATTTAGGGAGGTGTGACTGATGACTGGGGCTTATGCATTGTCCATCACAATGACTCTCTGTTGGATCCAGAAATGTGAGCATATGGCCACCAGCAAATGTACAATTTGTAAAAAGATTTGGACCAACTTCTGAGATATGAGACTGAGAATCCATGCTATACACTCAGCTGTAGGCTGATATTGCTTTCAATCAAAAAGAAAATATTTGATCCTCCAGTGTGGGTGGTTTATTTTCAAATTTTAATTCTAAATATAACATAAATCTAAAATTTCAAATGCATGTTTTTGTATATGTTGTAATTTCAATTTGGTGCAATCATACTTCTAATTTGTTATAGCTTTTGATGTGGAACATGCTTGTCTCCAGAGCGATCTTATTTCTTTGCCAAGAATGTTCCCCAGTGTGGCATTAAACAAAACTAACTCCATGGAATCAAATATATGATAATAATCAACAACAAAATAAACAGATTAACAGCTAACTATAATGAGGGCTTAAATAGGACCCAGGAGAGATCGCTAAATTACTGAAACATGCATCTATGACATTTAAAACCTATTCAGACAATGTGATGTTTATACCACGGTAGAAAACTAAAAAAAACTTTAATAATATAGCATGTGTTTTTAGGGGAAATGTCCAAAAACAATGTACTGAAAACTGGTACAAAAAGACTGAAGACTGAGACTCTGCAGATGACAATGTTCATATCCTGCCCTGTGTCCACCGAGATGGAGGCTTGACAGACAGGACAGTTTTATTACAGAGGAGCTATAGCTGCTTGTCATATCATGCCTCAGCGCCAGTGTAAGACGTTATGGGTGTTCAGACTTTGAGACCAATGTTCACAGCTTAAACTGGTCTTAAAATTAAAAGCTTGACTTTTTTGTCTTTGATGGAAGAATACCTGCAGTATGGAGAAAAGGACTGTTGTCAGCATGAATGTGTTTTAGACATATACTCTTTCTCAGAAGTATGTATGCATTGCCATATTTGTATAGAGAAGGAGGATACATTTCTCACTGCTAGCACTGTATGTAGTAGTGTTGTGAATAAACTTGATACTCGAAACTGGTTTCAATACCACAATGATAATTAAAATTACTCTTATTTTAGGCAATACAATTTCTTGTAATGCCTCAGTGGTCTTGATAGGTTTCACTAATCTATGTGGTCTTATACTTGTTCTTATGCAACTCAAGATCATTCTGACGCTGTGCAGGAAATGTTCCTTTCTATCCAGTGAATGTGACCTTTTTAGATCAATACTTGCTCAAATTAGTATCTAGTTTTGATACCAGTTTTAGTAGCAGTTTTGTATCTATACTGTATTTTTCGGGCTATAAAGCGCACCGGATTATAAGGCGCAATATCAAATAATACGTAAACTGCTGTCATTGTCCACACATAAGGTGCATTGGATTATAAGGCGCAATAAGCGAACTCGTTATAACCTGAGTATAACGAGTTATTAAAAATGAGGGAACGTCTTAAAACGCGATTTATATCCAAAGCGTGGGAGCACGTTAGAACACATTCCCTCACTTTCCATGGTGTGGAACTGGGAATGACATGCGCAATACAAACTTGGGCGAATCATGCAGAAGGAAGGAGCACATCCGTCACAGATGTGTCCCAGGCACTTCGCTGCATCCAGCGGCACCGTGGAGGCGACCTGGGGTATTAAGTTGGCTGATGATGAAATCTATAGTTGTTCCTAGGTCAGAAAAACTACGACGGTGAAGCCCATTCTCTCTTGACTCTCAGGACTCTCTTGAGGTGTCTCAGACTTATAATAAAGCCATGTTGGGATGCAAGTGCATCAAGGATTGCTTTGTATATGAGTCCAATATTAAAATATAATAAAATAGCGTCTAGTATTTCCGGGGCTACTATGGTGAGCTACAGCCTGTGTGTACGTGTGTGTAGCAACGAGATCAACCAAAACAAGGATACTGTGGGAATATTCTAATTAGTCAGGGAACTACCCTTAATGCAGGCACCAGTTATAACTTTTGCGCATGAGTTATAACTCGTTCGCACGTATTAATATCTTGTGCACATGCTTTATAATTCGTTCCCACACGTATTATTTTATATTCACCATGTCCCTTCTACGGCTCCGTACAGTCGCCCTATATGTCGCCAACATATTACTCCTCCTGACTCGCGGAGTAATACGTTATTAGCCGTAATGTGTACAACATAAAATCACTTGGAGGTTAGTAAACACAACCAAAGGTCGTACATAAGGCCACTGGATTATAAGGCCACTGTTGATTTTTGAGAAAATGTAATGATTTTAGATGCACCTTATAGTCTGAAAAATACGGTACTTTTGACCACCCTATCACATAGAGTAGCTAATGTTGTGCATCTGTGCTTATAATGTTAAATACCCAATCAATACAATAACAGCAGATAATAGATATCTATTGTCCATTAAATACCTACAGTCACTCATGCACAAGTTTTGTAGCCTTATTTTCTTACTTTAAAGTATATAACTATGTAACTTTTCTTTTGATGTCTACTTTTTGATCCAAACACACACATAATTGAGCATGAATTATACATTGCGTCAAAATACATACAAAATATGTACTTAACATTCAGCAAATGAACATCAAAATGTTCCACTCTATGCTCCATAAAAAACTCCATACAAAACTGCGTAGCAACCAACAATAATTAGTTATAGCACTAACAAACCTGTGCTGAATGAAAATGAAGTGGACCCAAACCTGCCTCCAATCTAGGAGTAAAATTACTGCAAAGATTAGTACTAAATGAGACTAATTGTGAACAACAAAAGCGCTTAGGTAATGTTCTGAGAGCTGCCTGCCACTGAAAGTACAAACTCATTTTATGTTTCTTTGAGACCACACTACAGTGTGCTCATGCTGGAACTCCAAGTCAAATTTGGTCAGGCACTTTGTGTTATACTTTTGGAGATACACTATGAAATATTTCTATTTCTAGGAATCTAGGTTTTGAAGAAACATTTCTGCTACAAATCTTAAAATAAAAAATAGGATTTCTTCCGGGTACAATATGACACATCAAGTTAGTTACTTATTCAACCTAGTCTTTGGATAACTAATGCTGTGTTCATTTATCCATCCAACTAGGACTCGGACCTCAAATATGACGTCATGTCCGAGCTTCAAGCTTTTTTTTGTTTTGTTTCATTTGTCCAACTCTGAGAAAAACATGGACCTAACCGCAAAGCTGTTTTTGCTTTAGCACTGGCCGAGTACCAGGCTCTAAAATAAGTCTGTGCCTCAACTACACAACCTGGAAGAAGAATTCAGTATAAATAGTATAATTCAGTATATTAGTGAAGTGAAGCAATGGTGTTGTATGATAGTAGATCATTTCGGCACGTTAGCTAGCAGGAAAAGACGGGCAACACTGACTACCATGCCCATAGGCAGTCATACAGACGCCGTAAAGTACTGAAATAACACAAGTGACTGAAATTGTCATTTAATCCACCAAAGCGCCCAAACATAATTGAAACACACTGTTCACACTGCAACTGACACTGGGCGCAGCCATCTTAGATTTTATCTCGGAAATCTTGCTCGGAAAAGGGGCGTGACTAATTATTATATCTTCTGAACTCAAAATATTACACATTTTTACTCAAAATGGCGCCTGTAGACAGGAACCTGAAGCCCACAAATTGCCTTGCATCATTATCCAGTGACATCACAGAACAAATATTTTGTACAAATGATCAAAATGCTACAACATTTTTAAAGCATTCCTGGTGCCAACTTGAAAGTATTATACTCTATGTTGTTCATATCATACGTGACATTGGATTTTGACAGAAAGTGAAGCTGAAAATGTTATGAAAGTTATGAACAGTGGCCCTTCATTACCACAGCAAAGCAAGGAGTGGGAAGACACACTTTCCAGATTAAATGCAAGATTGAATAAATTGTGCAATCATAATTTGTATTTATTTTATGTAATATTTTTGTTGTATTTCGTATTATTTTTTTTTTTTTTAGAATTACAGCATCAAGAGCTGTATTTCTGCCTTGTTTTGTCCATTTTAAAACATGGAAAAGAATCAGAAAAAATCTCACAAGATGATTTTCCTCGTGTGTGCAGTCAGTGGCAATTTTGTGTCAGAGGATCTTGTGCTGTCCCTAAATAAAATTAACAAATCAAATAACTTTATTATGCCTTTTTAATGTCAAAAGTCCTCACCAACATCTTTCAAATAAGGACAGAATTATTTTGCTGAAATTCCCTTCTTCACAGTTGGAAAAGCAGTCTTCCTGGTGTCATTTCCAGCATCTTAAAAGGCCCCACTCATCGCCTCACAATGTAGCTCATCCATCATATGCATACACCGCAGATGGGCATTTTGAGGACATGAAAGTTATTCTGATGGTTTTGACAGAATGTTCCACAGAGCACAAGGAGGTGGGTATGTGTATGTGTGTGTGTGGTACGAATGGGGATCAAGCAAGGTTATAGTACAGGCAGGGAATTTGGCTGCAAGTCCAGTGAGCTGAAAACCTGGCATGGCTGGAGTGGTGCCACTGGGCAGTGTGGAGGAGAAGACTGGTACAGGGCTGGTTGGTACAGGGCTACAATGTGTGTTTGTTGGGATGTGTGTAGAAGAATGTCTGTGCCCTATCTCCCGTCAGCAGAGCCAGTGAGGTCTTGGCACATAATCTACTGCGCACCATGACTGACAGCTTACTATCCATCTCAGAAGTCGAGCTAGGCCTAAGTGGCGCAATGTCTACTCTGACTCTCAGAAACTTAACTATGCATGTCAGCAATATTAAAGGTGCATTGTGTAACTTTTCCGGTAGAGGGTCGGTCAAATGGTTTTGTAGATGTTATTGCATTGTCTTGAATGTTTCACAGTATGATATAAAAACTTTCTATCTTCCTGGAGACCGAACCAGACCAAGTTACATCTTGGTCTGGTAAAGAGACAACTCTGTTCACAGTCAAAATGCCTGTTTTTCTCTGTATTTTTGAACTATAAAACCACATGTAATTTAGTAAATGTAAACTAGAGCTATTTAATGTCATACTTTGGAACATTCCAGGTAAAACAATGACATCTCCATAAAAACAAGCTACAGAGAGCAATTTTAAAGTGCATATGACTGGTTAGACTATCCATTTCTCTAAAATATAGTTAAGATAACTATATTTAAGATTTTTTTTTCTAATTTTAATTTTAACGCTCAGGGCCCAAACATGTCAATAACAGTGAGTGTAGTAATGATTAGATTAATAAAAAATAAACTCATTGCTACTGCATGTACTACAGCTTACTTATACTTCCTGTATTTACCTGTGAATTAAAATAAAAATAAATATTACCACAGGTACTATGCCACTAAAACAAGTAATCATTTGAAAAATATGAGAACCATATATGCACTTTAACGTTACAGTATAATTAAAAGGTAGGCGTAGGTGTATAGTGATATTAATTATACTAGAGGTGTTCAAGGACAAATACTTCTTCTTACCTTATGTTGCCATGAACCATATTTTAGTTTTAAAAATATACTAAAAGAATCTGTTTTAACCAGTGACAGGAAGAATACTTTGAAATGTATTTAGTCACAGAATACTGAACACCTGCAGTAAAATATAAACATGGTCCAATCAGAGTACTGTATTCTGAAAACTTAGAATACGCTTACGTTGAGTTGCATTTAAAAATAGGGTATAAATACAACATAAGAACTTTGTTTGTTTCACTCTTTGCTTTGCATTTCCTATCACCAACTGAAAAAGGCAAAATCACACATGCACACACCACGAAGAGAGGTGTTTTCTATTTTTCTTGCTAATATTGTGCATACTGTGTTTGAATTCAAAAGTTCTGTGATGTATTCCTTTGATGTAAGGAAAGTAACTTTATTCTGAATACCATCAAATGAAAAAGTAACTGTACAGGAACACAGTTACTCAAATTATGTATTGTATGGATTTTCGCTACAAGTATTCATTTACTTCCCAGCATTGGCAGAAACAGCCTTAAGTGTTACCATTCTAGGCATTCTTTTATAAGACAATAAGTGTTCAGTTTTGTTTATGTGCAATCCTGGCAAGGCTCAGAGAAACTTTGTGCCAGACATAGAAGCTCATATCCACTTTTGGTCTTCTTTTATTGTTTTTGCTTTTCATTCTTATCAGACAGAGTTGACAGCCTTGTATCTAAAAATGAAAACATCTGCTACCTTGTTAGACAATAGCATTTGTTGCCCACAGTTTACTCTATTGTATCAGCTTTATATCCTCCTCTATGAAATTTGTCAAGCCTTGCTCACACACACTATAGAAATATCGTAGTGTAGAGTCAGCACATTGAGACAGTAAAATATTATTGAATTGAAATGAGTGACATATACATTTACTCATTATGCTGCTGTGAAGGTATGTTTAGATCTTTATTTATTTAATGATATAAAAGCACCATATTTTTAACATTCTGGTTTCAAGAGAATATACAGTGTGTTTTTATGCCATTGTTAAATAAATCCCCCCCCCAAAAAAGCATAACCCAATCTATAAAGCACAGTTTTATGCTTTTCCATGACATATTTACACACTGTGAATACAATAACTTAGCACCAAACGGTGGCAGTGTTTTGTGCGGCTTAATGATCTCGTGGGCCGTTTCTATCAGCGCCTCATTTAAACTTGGCGTTTATGGCGACTATATTTCTCTACGGAAATAATGTGGGAAGGTTTTTGTATGCTAGTCACTGCGCGCACACCGGGCCTCAGCTAATAAGGCGTGCATTCACCTCAGCAGTTAATTACATTTCACCTAAAGCGCAGCATGGAACCTTTAATGCAGTCACAATTATATTTTGATTGGGCTCATGTTATTGTGACTTGGAATGGGCTGTAGCTGGTGTAGGCTACACTTCCAGCATGGAATTGGAACTCTTAGTGGTCAAATAAAACACTAGTGAAAAGAAGAAAAGAAAAGTGCAACTGTTAAAGAGGAAATATTATGCAAAATCAACATAAATGTATATATCAATGGACATAGCTAATGCACTTGCCGCTGTGTTCCAAATAAGAAGTAAGCACAGGTGCAAAGCGGTCTGGTTGCTATCTTTCTCTCTGAAACTGCTGCTGTCAGATTTGTCATTTCATTTTAACCTACTCTACATGATCCTGGGGTTTTATTTTATCAGCCTGATCCTATTTCAAGATATGACCATTAATAAGAGAGTAATCAGGTGCCTTTTATCGCCAATGTCGTTCCTACTAGAGTTAGCAACGAGTTGCCAGCCTTGTTCCTAGACACCTATCCCAAAACCAAATGAGCGAAGTGGGTGGGAAGGGGCATCAAGCGTTTAGTTACCTCCAACATCCTTTCTCGGGTTCATGCTTGAATTTCCAAATTTGGGCCTGCAAGTGCTGCTAGTGTCAATGAAAAATCCAAAAATCTGCAGCTTGCCACAATGAAATCAATTTAAAGAGGCAGGGCCACTCAGTTCTGCAGTTATGAACAGGAATTCAAGTCTCATTTCTCTAACTTTTAGAGCCTGCAGTTTAAAATGAACAAAATGTACAACAATTATCTACTTGATCTATGTAAAAAGTGTAATATGTCTCCTTTACACAGAGGATAAGAAAGCTGAGTGGACACGGGTGCCTTTGACCGAGCTGAGCATGTTAGCTTGTGTCTCTGGGTCTGTGCAAAGCTGTGATGACACATATCTTCATGGAAACACGAGTCTGGTTTGGAGCATAGACCACCGCCAGGGACAAGAGTGGAAAGCCAGTGTGACACCAAGCATCCGGCCAAGACCGAAGTGTGTCACATTGGGCTTTGGAGGATAGAAAGGAAAACAATACAATGACATTATTCAGGGACCAACATTGCAATGGATTTGTACATTAAATCAGTGCTGAAATTTACATGGTTGCAAGTTCCTAAGCTGCAGTTCAGTGTTATGTGGCAGTGGTTTTAAAGTGGAAGTGCACTTAACCGCATGCTTTTATACTGACAAAGGAATGATTGTAGACCTGCTAATTAAAAAGACCAAAGCTAATCATTGACCATTAGAAATGACTTCACCCTGATGGCTAATATTTAATTCACATTCACATTCATTCATAGCTCTACTTTGCACAGACTAAATCAAACTGATGAGATTACCAAACACTGGAAAAACTAGAAAAAAAACACCAACCACACTTTACCGCAACATTATTGTCTTCAGAAGTATGTGAAAATTCAAATGGCTAAACTATACAAACCGAAACACGAGGCCACTACCCTGACAATGTCCGAGCCCTGTCGCCATAGAAACCATTTGCCACAATGATGCTGATAAAAGGCACAAATGACGGAAATGGATGGAGGGCAGAGCCAGAAGGGACAAAAGTGCATGTGCACACAGACTCTGAGAACCCCCTTCAGAGTCCACACAATAGCATCAAGATCTGGACATTGATTTGACAGGAGAAATGTGTGAGTGCCAGAGTGCCCCTTTGTGTCCCTGCACCTGAGTGTGTAGCAGTACAGACCTGAAGGGCCCAAGCAGCTCTGAGCTCCTTACGGTCTCTCAAACACCACGCAACCACACTATGATGACACCTGTGCTGCGCCAAGCGATCAAATGACATTGGAAAGAGGTGTGAAGAGGCAGGAAATAGAGCCAAAGACATCCCCCGACCAACAGCCTGGACACTTGTTTACTGTGGCTAAAATAGAGGGAGCATTCACAAAAGTAATATGAGTATGCCCTTCAAACCTGTACAGTATATTTTGGACTAAACAGCATAAAATGTCACTCATCTCACCACTATATAAAACAATACGCAAACATTTGAAAAATCAACATGTACTTTGATTCATTTACTCTATACATCCATTCTTCAAAATTCAATATGTCACCAAAGTCAAGCATTTGGTTCGAACTTCTCAATCAGAAGTCTGGAAATGTTTGATTATTTTGGTTTTTCCATTTGCCGTGAAGCAGACTCAGACAGTGTTACAGTAGATTGGGTTCAGATGCCATCACAATATTTCTGAATCCTGCAGTTTTGTTTTTAAGTGTTCACTCAGATTGCAGATTTGATGATGTGGTTAATAAACTGGCCCTATCCACATGAAACTAAAATGGGCGTAAAGTTCAATCAAAATAAACAAACAAAAGTGAAATTATCTTTTCAGAATAGCCTCAGAAAGTGGTGCCATTATTCAACTCTAAAGGAGTGATTGTTGTCAGTTGCCATGATATTCATATCGCACATTTGTGGATGCAGTCGCTAATACATACTGATAAGTTTCAGTACATGTGAATTTCTATTGTGGATGTTTCTTTCAAAAACAGTAAATCTTTCAAAAATATACAAAAAACTGACGTAGTTGGAACAACAATCTGTCAGCTGGTTTGTGCTGTTAAACAAGTCTCTCTCAAATAACATTACAATAAAAATCTATCAAGCATTAGCCAATAGTTTTCCAGTTTTAGTCCTTCTTACCTTTTTTGTTGAAAATCAAACACCTAAACAGTACCATGAACACTCGTATTGATCACAGCTCCTGAAAATGTGTCCTTATATCCATTTTGTATAAGTGAAAGTTTTCAGACTATACTAAAGCCTCTTTTTTGCCAATGTTTGCAAATGTGTGCATCATGTGTGCATCATGTGTGCATCTATGGTAACTGGTGAACATTACCCTAATACATATACATGTAGAACACCCCAGCATGATGTCACTGCTAAATATCAACCTTTCCATACTGCAGAAACCGGATCACCATCAACTATGTCTACAAGCGATGTAGATCAACCAAACTAAAGTCATTTTAATATTTCTAGACTTTCACTTAAATAGATGAACAGAGCTTGCCAATATGTGACAAACGTTAGCCCTCAAAACTCTGTAAGCAAGCTCTCTAAATAATTAATAAATGATTAATATGATATAAAATTCAGTCTGAAAAGGGCTTTCTTCAGAGTTAGACTAGCATTTTTAGATGAACAGACAGCAAACTTATTCATACAACAGCATGACCTAAGATACACAACATTTTCTCCCAGAGATTGCAAAACTATCTCGAGACAATAGAGCTGACAGCGCCAATCAGCAAAAGTGAGGATATTCGAATTGCATTGCCTTTCACACAACATTTGGCTTGACAATTGGCAGCGGCAAAACAATGTATGAGGGGGGATTTGCCAAAACAAAAACACAGGCCAAAGTTTGTCTGGAGAGGCTGAGTATAGAGGAAAATGCGAAGCTGCAGAGGATTGTTACGGACTGGAAAATGCATTATTTATTCGTGGCAAAGATGTATACAAGGGCAATGAGAAACAAATAAAAGTTCAAGGTGCAAGCTGAAGAGAAAGTTTGATCAATAACAATTCTAGGTGTCTCTGAAGGGTGTTACTTCTTGGCTTATATTTTTTGTTCACCTCAATATTTCCTTCCTGGGCCATGCACTATTCTGTTCTGTTCTCTCTCCACTGCATTTCTGTGTATTGGTCTATTTTGTTCGGCCTTCATATGGGACTCCAGTAATCAATGTTTTCTGTTGCGTAGCTTGCAACCGCTTATTTTCTTTTCTTCTCTCCTCATATCTTCCATTTTGCAGGTGCATTTTCCAGCCGGGGAGAGCGTAATACAGTCTGACCCGATGATGCTACATGGTGTCATTGATCAGCATGACGTCAAGTGCCGTTGGGCCCGTGTCGGAGATTGAGGCGCAGCGTGATGCAGCAAGAAAAAAATATATGAATATGAGCGACTGCAGAGGTTAGAAAAATATACAGTGCAACATTCAATGGGTAAGATAAGGATAATGACAAATATTGTGGCAACTTTCAAATGCATCTAAGCTTGTAGGCAATGCTGTTGTTCATCACAAACTTGTTTATGTTTAATTCATAGATTAAAAATATAAGAACTATAGGATAAAATGCAAGTGAATAGATTTTTATACACTAGTGCGAAAAGGAAATGTCCAGTTGTGTTCTAAGTATTCACTCTGGGTATTAAAATATTGAATAATAACATAATCAAGTGGATTACGAGAACTATTAAAGATGAGGTGTGTTGAAGGACACACTACTCTATCTCTGCTTGGTGTTTGATTGACAGACATTGTAGCCAATCAGATACTATTGTTTTTATGTTTGGTTGGTTGGTTTGGTTGGTTTACATGTTTTAGTTGCTTTCAGTGTGTCGTGTGGAGCTTGTGGGTGCAAGTCTCATGTGCATATTAAAGAAGTGAGTAGTGGTTAGAAAAAAAGGCACAAATATATATCAATCTGTTTATGGAGTGTTTTGAAGTTCTTAGCAGTAGAAGATTATAGAAAATGTGTGTTTAAGGGCCAATTAGATGTTTATAGGAGATGCTAAGTGCCAGAGGCTAAGAGCCAGCTAACGGCCCCATATTTTTACTGAGTTATTACTGCTTGTTTCTGATGTGTTTG
>KN495416.1:42574-61819 GCA_000787155.1 Scartelaos histophorus
GAGTGTGTGCATGTGGCATGTGATATTATACAGGTCTGCCAGGAAATAAGTAAAGAACCTGCGGGAAGCCCTATAAGCTACTATTTAGTTGAAGAAAGTTGCTGCCAAAGTCAATTTCATGCTTCCTATTTTGACATTGAATGTATAGCCTAATCCAAGCTAAAAACAGTTAATGTCAGTTAATTAAGAGAATGGACTGTTAAACTGTTCTACAATAGGACAGATACAGTAAACACTGTAAACACTAAAAGGCAATGACTTGCAAATATAACTCATAGTTGCGATTTACAAAATAATTTATGTAGGTAGGACAGATTCATAAACACAAAGCAAAGAATCTTTTCATACAATTGAAAGAGCTAAAGCACAGTGTTGCCACTTTGAAACAGGTGTTAAAAACCAACAAATTTAGATGTTCTTAAATGAAGCAGCACAGCACATTCAAAATTACATACAAGTTTTATGTAAACAATTCTGCAACATTATGTAATGTTGAATGCACACACTGCATTGCCCAATTTGATTGGGCAACGGAATATTCTACTAAATGGCCTTTGCAAGCAAGAATAAACTCAGTATTTTTCTCCTTTCTGGGCTTTGATTTGAAAAGAGATTGCACACAGCTTTGATGTTCTGAGGCTTATTAAGTATACGCCCAAAGGTGAATTCAGATGCGCTTCCAATCAAACACTTAACGCGTGTTCTTTAACCTCAACTGACCACATTACACATAAGGTGCCATGCACTATTTCACCACCTGAGAATGGAAAAAAGCCCAGAATACTAATGTGACCAGCTCTGCAATGACTAGCAAGTCTTTGAAAAGTCCAATTTAATAAAAAAGCAACTTTTCATTTTAATCTTTTAGCTTTAAAATCACACATATTCATACAGGTAAAGTGTCTGATGGTCATCTTTCAAGGATTGTGCAATGCAGAGAGAGGATCAACTGCTGACCTACTGGTAGGAGGGTGAATGGGCCAAAGTCTGCACTGCGCCTCATTATGGCAGGTCAGGCATAATTTCCACTGTCAAAAGATGGAAAGTTGTGGAAACTATTTTAGTGTCACTTCTTGACTTCTTGAATTGATCTGATGTGATAACAGTTCAATGATTAATTATTTAACAAAAACTGTGGCACAAATAAAACTTCTTTGTCAATTACATTTTGTTCTTGTGAAGAAAACATCTTATTCGGAAAGTAATAAAAAGTGATTCATACGGTTTAAGCAGGAAACAATTCACTCACTCAACTAATACCATGTTATGTAGTTTTGACTACACACATATTGAGTCAAAATATTTAATTTGATATCGTCTGTTATCCAAATTAAACAGACGATATCAAAAAAAACGTGTCATCTGTATGACACGTTTTCATCTCATATACGTTTATAGCTTAACGCATCCATCATTTGAAAGTTTTGATTAACCGCTCGCTTCTTTCTACACAGAAAACCAGCATAAACATCACACTTTGACCCTGAAATTAAGGAATCTAGTGCAGCTGATGCAATACAATATGGAAACTTTGCCACAGGTCTTGTAACAGAGCCCAGGGGTTGACTGAAGTCATTATTGGCTGCCAATGGAATAATTACACCTCTATCCACTATGATTATGAGCCGAGCAACACATCAGAGGGTCTGCAGCAAAGTCATCTACGAAGGACAGCGTTGATCAATAAATCATAGAGAAAGGATTATGTTTGAATTTCATGTTGTGTGGGGTCAGGCTCCGGCACTGCTGTGACTGACACTGTAAATCAATAGTGCAGGGGATTAGACAGTCATTTGTTTGAAGGTGGTCTCTTTTGGGAGAGCTTGGACTGTGAACATGAGAGTTAAAAGCATAGTAAATTTAACATAAGACCCAGAGAAAGAAACTATTTTTGGTATTTTTGGTCATTTTTCTAGATTACTGGGATATACCACAGGTTGGTGGTGTGATTTTAGCTCTCACAAATGAATACTGTGGTTGTGTCCTTGGGCAAGACACTTAACTCTCCTTGCCCCCATAGTACATGCATATATTGGTGTATGAATATGTGTGCAAATGGTTGATTGGTTCCTTGATATAAAGCATTTTGAGAGGCTTGAAGAGCGGAAATGCACTATATAAAATTTTGACCATTAACACAGATTTTCCCAAAGTGAAATAATATTCAGTAAAATAACTGAATTCTGGTGGTTCTAGCCTTTAAAAGGAGATATGGCATGTCCATATTAATGAAGCTAAAGTTGACTGGATCATGTCGAGTTTATTTTCTTAATAGATTTGGGCTAACGAGATCTGACTGAACTTTTGCATGGTGATCAAAATAGAATAGAAATGTTGATTCTCCAACAAACTCAACAAATGGATTTAAGAGGTTCTGGGCTTGAAGCACTTCTGGTCTGGGCCTAAAAAGAAGGGACTGTGGAAGTGTGACATGGATTTTGGCCAGCAGTTTTCTTCAGGGGTAAATTACCAAGTGTGTTTGTATTGTATTTTGAATCCAGCGAAACCAATAGCTGATAAGATCATATTTTTGGGCTTATATGTGGGGCCAGTTTTGGTAATTTTCTCCAAATGATCTAATCTGAATTTAGTACAGACTCATTCACGAATTTGTTTTGCTACAAACTGGGTAAGGAAGCAGTGTAGTCATATTTTTGCAGTATCATCTTTGGACTCAGTATTTCAAATATAGCTATATGCATGTAGTCTTTATGCATATTTAGGCAGCTGGATGGACCGCTTAAAATACTGGCTTCTGTTGATGATGAAGGCAGACAGCCGATGCTCTAAAAAGTGCTAAATATCTCCAGTTTTTATTTATTTTATTGTTGAGTGGTCACCCTATACCTTAAATGCCGGTAGTTCAATTCCAGGTCAAACTAATGCAAGCCTATTGTGTTCATAGACAAATTGTTGAGTGTAAAGTGTGCGTTCTTGTATAGAATAAATCCGATGAAATGCGATATGTAACCACGTGTGCAGCTATGTAGGTAACCACAGTACAATCAATAAGTCATAATAAAAAAATAAATCCTTTAATGTAAAGGAGAAACAAATGCTGATTAGAACATCATCAAACATGTCTGGCTGCGAAAGTCCTTCACAACTCACTGCGTCCACCGTAGCTATAGGAACTAAATGTCAGGCTTGAGCATCCATGTGTGTGAGGCTGTCACTATGTTCCGAGCAGAGGAGAAAGCAGCTTGCGTTGATCGCTTCTTCTGTGCTTTGTTCATAATACTTCAATCTCCCCAATGACAACAACATAACAGCTCCTCCATGGCCAAAAACAGGAATAGCTCTCACACATAGAGGCGCAAACAGATTCTTTTGCCTCCTGCCAATACCCAGACTCTCTTACCTCCCACACAGAAACTTGCCAGCCTGTTTTTTCCACGGGAATATTGAGAATGATGGCAGCAGTCTTCCCTGGACTAACCTAATCAAGTGAATGATGGACTAGTCAGTGTGTCACTTCATGTGCTTTGGGCGTCCATCATGGTGCGATAATGGGCACTCCAGTCAGGCAGAACCCAACTGATTTTTTCTTCTTTTGGTAATGTGCTTTTTGGGGTTGGTGAGGAATAACCAGCAGTCTTGATGGGAATAATTCATGTGCAACAAGAGCCACTGATGCGCTGCGAAAACGCCAGATGTAGTGAGTCAGAGCACAAGAGTGTGGAAGGCTAGCATGAAAAATACTAATCATTTCGAGATTACAGCAAGATGAAAAGTAAGCAAAGCCTCTTGTGCAGGCAAAAAATTGGTTGTAAAATGTGTTATTCTAATCATGCTTCTTTATAATCTCTTTTTTAGAGTGGCAAATCATGAATAAACGGACTCCCAGGACCCCGTGGAGTGGAGAGACATTACAGAGTGATTGTGAGTAGTGTTGATTATTAAAATTTAATATGTGAATAATTGTTCTCCGTTCTGGACAATGCACCAACTCACACATAACATAAGAATTTGGGTTTTTCAATTTATGTAACAATTGTACTGAAATTAATACTTTAAAAAAAGGACAAAAAACTAAACAAAAATAGACAGATAAATCAATCAATCAATCAATCAATCCCTCCTACAGGCCACCCTTCTCTCTACATGCGTCCCAGTCCAATCCTGCCAAAATATTCAAAAAAGGGGCCCATTATTTATTCAAAGTCACATTGTTTCCCCCTTAGAATCTTTTCCAGAGTGCATTAAGATATCAGTCCGTTAATCCAATTTGTCTCACTAGCAGGAGCAGAGAAATTAATACTTAATAGACTTTAATGCAATACTGTAGAACATTCCAGCCTAAGCAATAACAGCATCTTTATGGAGACAAGCTTGTTATTATTAAAGTTATTCTTAACATAAATATGAATTAATTGCTATGAAATAAAGGAAAACTGTGTGGGAGCTTAGAATGCTAATTAGTATAATTAATAAGCAAACAACAATGGTGAATGATCATTTTACTGGCCATCACTTAATATTCATAGGATAGTCCTGAAAAACACATCACAACACAGCTTAATTTCTCAGTGAATAATAGTGTTAGAAGAGTACAGGGAGGAGTCAATACATGTCAAGGTTCTCAATTTTGCACAGAAAAATAAGCTAAATTTAAATCTGATTTACACAAAATGTTGGACCAAATGTGCATCAAGTAGCTGCTTTGATCTTGATTTTCAACATACACCATGAAAAAAAAAAGTGTGCCTCACCTTCCTTAATGCTTGATCTCTCACACCCTCATCCAGCTCAGGCCCTCTTACTACACTTTTATAAACTGAGATGTCTGATTTTTTTTTTCTAAATCAAATTCTCTTTTAGACACAATCTGATCTCTTTTGACTAAACACAGAACTAAAATATGCACAATAGACCAGGATTAAATGTGATCAAGTCAGAACCAAACCAGATGAGTGAAAATATGGACTAACCTCTGACACACATCCATGCAGAATGCCCAGTGCCTTAGATGAGCCTGACCTTAAGCACTTAGCTCATGGCCTCCTCTTCCACACAATATGAGGAAAAAAATAATTATCTCACTGTGGTCATGGTAACCGAAGACTAGGCCACACAATGGTCAGGGAAGCTGAGGTCCACCACACATGATGGCTTGAACACTTGACTAACACTAGAATGGGTGAGCAGATATCAGTGAGGGTGACATGCTGTGTCAGCCAACTGTATGCCATAAACCCGGAGCGAAGCTCGGTGACAGCTGAGAGACAGTTTCTCTGAGAGGCTCATCACTTCCCATTGTCCTCAGGCTGTGGCGGCCGTCTGCAGGGCCACTATACATGCACACTGATACAAGAACATAACAGCCATTGTGATGTGTCAGACTGGTATGGGATTTCTGTAAGTGCTGCAATCGATCCGTGACTTTCAGAATGATGGCAGAATTAGGACTGTTGCCATAGTGATCAACAAAGTAAAACAAAATATTGTGTTTATCGAATAAAACTCAACTAAGTGAAATCTATAATATGATGAATACATTTAATTTATCTAGGAAATCGTCCACAAGAAACCAGGAGTAATACTGGAATAATAAACAAGACAAAAACAAAAATACTGTACTATTACTACAGACAAATGTAACCAAGGGCTAAACTAGAGTTCCAGGACTGTGTATAAACCAAATCATTAGGATTAAATCAGGTCTTACTGAAAAAAATAATTAAGCAAGGGCTGAAGACATCAAAATGAGAATCTAGTCAGCATTCTCTAACTTGACTGAAATTGATGCCACTTACATGGAAACCTCATATTTTTCTATATACAGCAAGTTACAAAGTACTGAAGTTTTTTTTCCCCAATAGATAGCATATGTAAAACCTGTTCCCTCCTTCTTTCATCTAGGCTTAGTTGTGTTACATAGTAATGTGTATAATGTGATTGATTTAGAACTCAGCAATAACATAGCTAGGTCAGGATTTATAAGTATTTAATCAAATCCTACAAATGTCTCTTTGCCCCCATTAGCCATGCCTGACTGGCTACTGTCATGTCTAGTCTACATGTAAGTAAGACAAGGCTCTGTGGAGCCAGAGGGAGACAGTCCCAAAGGGAACTGTCCCTGTTTCCGGCTTCTCTTTGGGTAGCATCATTATAGTGCAGTGGTACGCTCAGTGCCCCTAAACAGCTGGCACTGGCTCCACTGTTCACTTACACAAGAACAGAATGAATACATGAGACTATGCTATTAATTATCCATATCACAGCAAAAATTAGAGAGCTATTTTAAAGTACAAGTTGCAAAGTTATATAGTTTGAAGATAAGTCCAAAATGTATTCAAACCACAAAATAGCAGATGCATAAAGTAAAGAAAAAACATATTCTTGAAAAATTGGACTCTAGGGTAAATATAGTAAAACTATATTAATGTTGGTCTTGAATGGTTTTCTGTGTTTTCTTGCGCTTAAGTGAAGGTTTGCTGGGGTTAGAAGAATCCTCAAAGGGCGCATATAACCAAATGAATTAGCAGAGAATCCGATTAGCCGATAGTATCATACATCAGCGGCGGAAACAAAATGCAATTGTGGCACCACTTATGGCTGCTGTTGCCTAAAGTCGTGCACTATAATGTGCTAATTGGTCTTCCAGCTAGCATAATTCTTTTTGAATGAGGCCAGAAGTGACAAAACAAACTTGTAAACATGCAAATGGGCTGAAAGGGGCTTTTCAAATGCATGTGTAAATTGTGTACACTGTAATGGCACATTACACTGTCAGAGTGCACAATATATGCTAAACACTGTCAGCCTAAGTATCTGGGTTAGCAGTTTTTCAGTGAAGGCATAAATAGAGGAATCTGGGTTCCTGAAAGTTGCGAGTATAAACCACATAGACAACACACTTGGCCTATATTAGACAAGATATATGACTACCTATCCGGTGGGAATGAGAAACAAGTATGCAGAATATACAGGCAAAGCCACAACTATCCCAACTGTCAGCATTGTGTGGAACAGGAAGCCATTTTGACAGAGATAGACAGAGTTAGCAGAGATTTGAATGCACACAGCGCACGGTGAAAAATCCACCTACGGACAACAAACCCCCCTGAAAGACTTGTAAATCTCTCCATTGTCATCCGAGTGCATAAGAAATGGCAACTTTGAGTGACAGGTGGCAGAGGAGAGGGGGAGAGAGGATGGGAAAGGAGGGATGGGAAGTATGAAAGGAGAGATAGAGAGATGAAGAGTGGAATTACTGGCTTGGAATGGGGGCTGTATAAGGACTGAGAAAAGCACCCAGATGTTCTTCAATGCTGCTAATCTGCATCCTAATAAGTGAGCAGGAAACTAATCAGTTCGTACAGTTCTGGCTGTCACTCCACCTCTTCATCCGGTGCCCTCACACAAATGCACAATTTGATATGCCCCCCCCTCTCCTTCCTTTACCCCTTCAGTGCTTTTCTATCAGCTGTGGTTCTATCCTTTTTTCTAATTTTGGTGTTTGCCTTCTTCGTTGGTAATAGTCCATTCCTTGCCCACTTGGCTCTTGGTCGCCTGGGGTTGCACTCGGAAAGAATCGGTCACATTATGCCGAGTGAAATTTATTTGCTAGTAATTGTTAAAAGGGAGGTGTGACGGTACGGTTGGGAAAATACTAGTCTAAGGCTG
Source organism: Scartelaos histophorus (assembly GCA_000787155.1). Classification (NCBI taxonomy): domain Eukaryota; kingdom Metazoa; phylum Chordata; class Actinopteri; order Gobiiformes; family Gobiidae; genus Scartelaos; species Scartelaos histophorus. The sequence continues at coordinate 50,204 of KN495416.1, forward strand.
GTCTGTTTGGACGGAGTTTTAATCAACGATAGCACTCGAAAATGGCAAGGACAGACTTGACAATGGATCTGGTAAAAGCAAGGGTACAGACAAATCAGTGATAATTCAAAGACCAAAACAATATTTAAGCTTATTTGGGACTGTTACAATTAAAGGGGTCCTTATTTATTTATCTATTTACTTATAGCAAAAATGTTAATTTCCATATGTTGTTCATAGGCAGGTAACACAGGAAACAACACAAAATACAAAACAGTTACAAAAAGGCATAACACAGAACAGTAAAAGGCCAGATTCAGTATTCATTGTTCACAGACTTGGTTTTTCTTCGTCCACAGTTTAAGGTGGAGTTTGAATATAGAGCAAAGGTAAAAATGTATGCCCCAGATATAGTATAGAAAAATTGTAAAAGCAACTCTTGGGGTCAAAATGAAATCATAGTGCAATTAATTATAAAGCATTTTTATAGTCCCTAAACCAGGACACTGTTAGCATGCAAGTTGTTGTTAACTTCATCGTAATGACAAAGCTCAGCTATGTGAAAGCAATTAATAATTAGGATGCAAGAGTAATAGGAAAGTGAAGAAAAATGTTAGATCAGTGCTCACTGTTTAAAATTAATTGTATGTTTTTCACATTTTAAGAGGGTAAAAATCAGGTACAGCCTTCAAAGGTCATAGATTACACAAAACTGACTCTTGGGAGCTTTAAGCTATTTGAGAAATTATGCATAATCACGGTGTCTATGTCTCCAAAGGTCAAATAGCTCGGCCCCACTTTGTGATGTAGTTATAGTTTTCAGTTGAGAGCTTCCAGTTTATTTTCTTCAGCAGTGATTGGCAACTCCAGGAGAGAAATTATATCCAAATTATTCCATTGAAGGTGTATGGAGTTTAAAAACACAGTGGAGCACTTGCTGTATTACCACATGACATCAAAAGGTGGACCAGAGGTTTTTTTTATTGTTTGGGTAAAGTATGCAAGGCTTGTGCATTAATCAAAACACAGTGTGATAAGGAAACATTATAACACAGATCACTTGACAAATTAAGACTATGTCTAAATAATGTACAGTATGTGGTATGATATTATATGTCTTAAATGTTATTACATGAACCTCACTTTTTCATTGTAATAAAAAAACATATTTTTGTTGATCTCAATTTAGGGCAGCAAACCGATACATTTTAAAATGGCTACCTTTCAAGTTTGGAAGGCTCTTTTTGCTTCATTCATTTGGTCTCATGCTGGATGCACCTTCTCTGCAAATATATTTAGATTATTTTTAAATCATATTGACTGACATCACTCACATCCTATTTTTGAGCCTGGAAAAAGTGTTGCAAAGAGCACATCGGTCATGTGCTAAGTATACGTAATAACAATGTTTGAAATGTTCTGTGGCAAACAGATGGCTGAAGTGTAAACTCTAAATAACAGCCATGATTTGAGCCGAACTCTTTCTGAAACACTGTCAAAACAAAATGACATATGCGGCTTGAGATGCCTTTCTTCTCATCTTTTGGGGTATTTTTTGGTGCACAGCATGGCACTTCACCTGACAGGTCTTCAGCTGGTCTGCACAGAAACCCTCGAGCCTTCCTCCTAAATAATATATGGCCCTTCGGCAATAGAGCTGAGAGGCTTGACGGAATGAATAGTGAAAGGCGTCTCTTGCTTGTTGGGATTGTGGGAGGACTGTATGTCATACCCTAACAGGTAAGGGTCAGATCCGAGTGCCAAAGCCCAGCAAGGGTCACCGTGCCCTGGCTAGTAGAGGGGGCAAGGGTCCTGGCTGGCCCTGCCCCACGATGGAGGCTTCTGTCTAAAGAAGCGTGTACTGAATTGAATCCAGCATTTCACTCACAAACAACTGAACCCAACAGTGAGCCTGCAGCTGGAGTTGTTAAATAATGCTTTGAGAGTTTTAAACCTAGAAAAAATATGTAAGAAATCAGTCCTGGGCAAAAGGTGGACAGAGTTATATAGAGGGAGAAGGTATTTTAAACAAATTTAAAATAATGGCAAGGATAATGGATTTGAGATATCTTGAAGTATATAGAGTATGTATTGTATATTTTCAGACAATCAGAGTAACAATACACTGAAACCCTGTGCCCCCAAATGAGGTAAACATGCTAAAAATCAAATATAGCTTTAACTGATAGCAATTGTGATACAGATTTATTCTTAATTACAAAAACATTAGACTTGATGGCCACGTAGATTAAGTTATAATTTGGTGTTTTGATTCTCAAGACGATTATCAGATATCAGATAGCAGAATGAGCCTCACATGACTCTCTCATTTGGGTTGCCAGTTTCAATGTTGAAATCCAGTTGGTTATTTTAATAGATCCATGGTTTAAAGAAGGACTCTCTCTGATTTGAATCCTACCTACCCAGTCATTCATTAGTGCTAGTGCAGCCTCTGAATATGGAGGTTGTGAACTTTTACATGAGACATGGCATGTCCATACACTGAGAATGAGAAAAAACATGTACGTTCCCTCTATCTGCCGTTGTAAAGCAGAGACAACAGTTTCAGTTGCGGCTGTTGTTTGAACACTGTTCCTTCATAATGGTATAAATTATTCTTTTCTATGTCAGAATGCAATGCTAAATTTCTGAGAGAATCTAGATCTTCTAGATATTTATGTTAAGAGAGGGATTTGGACCACCAACCTTCAGATCAGGGGACAAACCACTTCTACCAACATTAAAAAAAAAAAGTGTTGGCAAAAGGCACTTGTAAACAGTATTTTCCTCAGCTGACAGGTTGGCATGGCATTTTAAACCCACAGCCCTCTGTATCTCTCAAATGAACTAATCTATATGTATGTTATATGACATCAAGAAACACATACAAATGTTTGATCTCAACACTGTATGTGATATCTCTCAAGTAATGTTTTTTGTAATAGCACCATATAATAACAATCATTGAACACACACACACACACACACACACACACACACACACACACACACACACACACATATACACATACATATATATCTCATTATATATGTATATATATCAACAATACTAATAAGACAGGGGAGGCACAGAGATGCAGTGGTGTATAATACCTTAATCTGTCTCCCCAGCCATTAACTGCATTTCTATATTGTATATACAATAATTATAATCTTCAGTTATGTGAATGGCCAATCATTAAATTTTGTGTATTGTGTATTATTGTGCATTGTGTATTGTCTTATTCACACTTTTTTACAAAGGAAAACTTTGGATTTTGCCATCTGGCATGTAAGTTCAGGCATTCATGTGTACTATATAAGGTAAATGTTGAAACGGCCCAACAGTTGACAGCTCCATTTTTTATTTTGGGAGGAGGAAAGATGCATACATATGAAATATTCAATAGTGGAAGATGTAATAAGTGAAGTGAGATGAAGCTATGAGAATGTCGAGAAGAAGAAAACAGCATTATGGAGTGGGTGTATTGCTTTTTTAGTTTGATATGCAGCAGCATGACAACAAGAACAGTAGGGTTTATAGAAGCAACACAACAGGAGTCCACGTTTGAGCAAGAACAAGTGTCAAGGTCACAGCATTTTACTTTGAGAAAAAACAAACTATCGTATTAAAGGCCCTGCACCTGATTTTTCCCCATGTATTAGAGTAAAATCTATTATGTAACAGCTCTTGAGGTCAAAATAAGTCAGCTGTGTACTGTCTGCATCTAATTATATTGTCTGATAACCAGGAAGTGCATAGTTAGTATACTAATTGTTGTTAGCATGCATTACAGTGAAGGCAAAATCTGCTCTGGTCTCTGAAAGTTGAGAAAAGAGCTTGTAAACTCATCACAGTGAATAATTAGGATGCTTGGAATGCATAAGGTAAGTGAGGAAAAACTGCACTGCAAAGTGTTTAAAATGTACAACAATGTAGTATAAGTAGTATAAGGGTCACTTTTTTATTATGAAGAGTCAGAACATTTCAACAAAGCTATAATTGTATGAGAATAAAGTTGTGATTTACAAGGAGTAAAGAAAGTAAAGACGTTAAATTGTATCGAGATTTAGGGGTTGACATCAATGTCAAACCTACAATGGATGCAGAGCTTTATGTTGCTGTCAGGTAGTGGCAGCTCATGTTTACTCGGTCTACCTGGAACATCTAGCTTACTTCATTTAGTGATTGATGGCTAGAGTGGAAAGGTGGCAGCTAACCTGTGGTGGTGATTTGTGTAATAAGTTATTACACACACATATGGAGCATGTAAAATGTCATTGCTTCAGAGTTTGACCCTCTTTATGGGCATTTATGTAAGCGCTTTACTCATCAACCCCTATATAATTAAATGTCAACATTTATATTGTCATTCATAAAATGCCTTATTTTTTATTCTCGTAGCGCATAATTTATTTTTTCAATGTCAGCTCCTTTAAGGCTTCCTCATCTGTTGACTGCTTCAACCAAAATGCACAAAGTTACATTCATGCCACTGAACAAAGCCAACAAAGTTTTCTGAGCTCCTCTTGTTAGAATAACTACATGGAGATTCACAGCATCCTTGAGAAAAGTCAAGGATGTTCAGTTGTCAGCAAGCAAAAAAACTCAACAAAATGTATTAATATTCAGTATAAGACCAGTGAAAAGAATATCAACTTATCGCAGTAAAGGTAGTAATTTACTTGTCAGTTTTTTTTACTCCACGCAGTAGAAAATATACATTGCTTTGTACAACTTACTCCAGTTTTAAAACTTGTAATTATAGTTATTTGGTTGAACAACAACAGCCTTATATTTATGCTGATTCGACAACCAGTCTCAATCAAAAAAATCTCATCAAAACATTAACACACCAATGCCATGAAATTGAGGATAAAATTTGTTTTGTTCAAGGGTTCACTGGGACAGTGAACACAGTCAAGGAATAAGTGATTCAATCAACTTCTTATGTTTTTAAGAAATGTACACACACTATATGTTCAGTCATATTGTTATTTCAATAAGTAGATCTCACGTTCAACTGCTAAAATAAAAAGTCTAACCCACATGTACTAAAATGACTGGCATGAGCATTAGCCAGTAACAATCTATCACAGGGCAACTTTTTAATACCATCAATGCAAAGAGGAATTAGTAACAACAACGCTCACATCATTTAGTATAATGCTTTTTCTCCAGAGCAGTGTAATAGGGTGCCATGGGGAATTCAACCGTGATACATCATACAGCTGGCATTTGGTCTAGCATTAAAATTAATTATTTGAAAAGTTACATCTAATCAACAATGTAATACAAAATCATAAATCGGATAAACCCTTTGGTATGGATAGTCTCCACGGTGAAGCGAGGATGCTAATGACTAACACTGTTGCTACACAGTGAACAAGAAAGAAATATTTCACATTCCTGTCCTGAAAGGGGTAGGTCTACGCACAAAACAAATAAGCTCATTACAACAAACATCCAAAGATAGTGTGTCCTCTCTCTGGCTATTTTCTAAGCAATTACTCACAAAACCAAACCGCAGCACAAAGGCATACAGGACTAAACAAAGTGATCCTGTAAATATATACGGAAACAGAGCAGTTAAGAAATAAAAAAAAAAGATTAGATCATCCTTCAAAGTATAGGTCAATATAATGTAAGAGTGGGGCAAGTTTGTGTCATTCTCTCACTGACTTAATGGAGTAACAACCTTGACTCAAGTATGCACCAGGCTTAAAAATAATAGAACATACTCCTACTGCTTTATAAATGACAATATAATCACAAATTAACATGAAGAATAGGTTTACTAAGAGCTATTGCAAACTAGCTTTAGATCTGACAACCTAAACTGAAACATTCTCCTTTCTAATTATATAATTTAATATCTTGACAACCAAAATACATATTTTGTAGTTTAATAAGTCTACATTATAATTGTAAACCAACATTTGATTAAAATGTGTTTATTTCATATGTGAGAATGTGGACAGGAAATGTGTATGAAAGAAAAATGTATCTTATACCTAGAACAAAGTAACCTGCCATCATATAACATACACATACATGTTTATGTTTTAATGCAGCTGACATAAAGAACACATATTGTGACTGGGCCTATAGTTTTAATCTACAGCACCTGTGGCTCATTATGTTATACTTTGCACATTTTAAATATAAATCTTAAAAGACACAAGTCATCACAACAACTCTAAAGAATGCTGCAGAATTCTATACGTATCACCAATTAAGAAAAACAAAATGGAGAATGAAGTAGGTACCAGAGTATGCTGGTGGTGGTGAAAACAGGGTCTGATGGGAAAAATGGCGTCTTGAAAATTAGTAATTAAAGATGGCTCAAACATGCATAAATCACTCCAAATACAAGTTTGAGAGGGGAAATGTGAAGGGGAAACAACTATAACATAGTTAAAAGCTCTCTGCATAATAGGTCTGCTGGAATCTGGCTATACTATTACTTTGTTTTAGGAGCTCTAAGAACAGTGTGAGTGCTTTTATACATGTCTGCTGACAGTGATGTGACTATGATTTATCAAAGCACAGTACTATGTAAACTGAAATAAACTGTTTGTCAAGAGACACGAAGCACAATGAACAAGGCTGTTTCCCCCCCTAACGAGCTGAGAGGAGTGACACATTAAACTGTGCACACGCTCGCCCAACACTGCAACTATTTTTACCTGCCTCAAATGTCACTATGTAGTACCAACGCAGTATCACCGTTTTTTCTTCAAGACTCCAATCTGGAGCCTGCTCAGACTCTGTTACAATAGGAAATGCAATCTAATAGCTGTGAAAAAAGCAGGGAAAAAAGTGATGTGTAAATTTAGATTTTATAACTGTGTGACTGAGAAAGCATTTGTGAGCTGTATAAAGTGTTGTGATGCTTTGTTAAGGAAAAGCTATTACTTTATATTTTAGACGGACACAAAAAATAAATTGAAGTACCTATGTGAAAAGTGCTGAAAATGGGTGGATCTGGATTGATAGAATGGAAATAGTAAGAAATATGGATTTGAGGAAATACATAAAAAGGTATTGGTAAAGTAAAGTGTTAAGTAACAAAGCAGAAGGAGAAATATAATAATATGGTGTCAAAGCTGTTGAGAGTTATATCGAACTCTTTCCAACAAACAGATGCCAAAAAATAAACTATATTTGTGAATGAAAACAGCACAAAGAGTAAACAATATTCAGAGATATAATGAGCATTAAAATGGTAATTAGGTCTGGATCATCTAATTAGAAATGCATAGTCTATAGACATCAACCAAGCACTTTTTAACTCAAATGCTATAATTAACTACTAGACAACCAATGTATAACTAAAGTGTGTTTTCTGTTTGAGAGAAGTAGGCAAGATTTGTGCGCCAAACATGCGTGAATGAAACAAAACTCAACTCCCGGTATGATTTTGATGAGGAAAAACATTATAACATAGATATGAAAGTAGTGTAATATAGGCCCTTTAAACATCTCAGGCATCCCACTTGTTGCAGTTAGGTTATGTTACATTTATACTATAAACTAAAATATATTCTGTACTGTGTGCTGCGCTTTCCTGCCCTTGTTTATATAGCAAAAAACCCTCTGAAATATATTTTTTTTAGCTTTGTTATGACAACAGGCAGCTACACTGGATCACACTGTACAACAATAAGTGTGACTGTGGGGGGCTGTGGTGTGACAAAGTGCAAATCATTCACTCACCCATCACTTTAACGAAATAGGCATCTGCTTCAAAATTGTTCTTCAAAGCGTGGATGATCAAGTCTTTGCCCTCGCCTCGACTCAGAACCAGCATGTCTAATATGCCCTGCAAATGAAGTCAGGCACAATGATAAGGGCCAGTCAATGGAATATAGCTAGGCCTATGTTAGCAAACAAAATGTATGCAATGAAAATGTAGGGATGTCACACGTGTTCTGAGAAATAATTAATTCGGCAGATTAGAATAGGCTTTTGTACTATATTTAGATGCACTTGCTGAGCACAAGTGGGAGTTGGAATGTGAGCGGTGCCGATGATATAATGACATGGCTTGTGTAGCGTTGGTAGTCTAATTAGTATGTATATCCATTCAACGTGCAGCGATGGGGAAGTTGAGACACATGCACCAGTTTTTAGCTTGAAACCGGATTACAAAGCAATGTAATCACATTGCCTGTTCTTAGTGTAAATCTGGAATATTAGACATAGGAAAAATGACACAAACTTAAAAGTGCTCTATGCAATATTTCTGGTGGTCTCCATGGACATACTAGCATTGTTGTTTTGCCAAGAATGTTCACAGTATGGCATTAAACTTACCTTTTACCATGGGGACAACCAGTAGGCCAAGCTACAGATCAAATATGTGGTGAAGCGAAACCACTCATAATAAGAATGCATGTTTTTAATAAACATGCATTAGTGCATCCAGTGCTAGTGCTTTCCAGGTTAAGCTATTTCTGTGGCGACAAGCAGATGGAAAAGTTTCATAGTGGCCCTTTAAGCCATTATTGACTTCAGTGTTAAAAATGCTGAGGTGTAATCCTATTTTTTGCATTAGACAATTGAAATATTTTTAAAGCTTTATTTCTGTTTCAATTTGGAGCAGGTATAGTTGATAAATTGCTGCTATTTTTGCTTGTCTTCCACCAATGAGGAGCATGATTTAAAGAGACAAGCAAAAGTAATAACTGATGAGGCAGGAAGCAGATGGGGGCGGGGCGAGGTGAATAGGTGAAAACGACTACAGAGGCCATGGTGTTACTCACGTCTTCATAAATGTCAAAAAATGTTGCCATGACAGCGTTTTGGATGGCCCCTAAATCTGATTGGTCCCAGTGGATGCTGAACATTCTTCCCACACTGCGGCAGCTGGCGTTGTTACAAGGCACGTTCTCCAAAAGGAAGGCCTGTTGCCCACTGAAACATACAAGAAAGGAGCACAAAACCTGTTAGCTCAAAAACTGTAATGAAATGCATGCTGGGTGGATATAAAGCAGTTTTTCAATTGATGTATTTATTTAAAAACCTTAGCTAACCAAAATGCTACACATTAAAGAAGGGGTATTTTACGTAAATTTTACTTAACTGCTAACACATAACATTTTACCTTTTATTGTTTTTGAAAATAGAATATTCGTCAAAAACAATGTATTAATATTTTTCACTTGTTGTTTTTGACGCTTTGGTCTCCCCCCCTTTGCTCTCTGTGTCAAGTCCCTCACCATTCAGAGCGAAAACACAACAAATTCAGCGTGCATCCTGCTAATAAAGTTTGTCATGATTTTGTATATTTATGGAAAACATGGATGACATACTACATTTGTGGGGTGATCCTTGCACAGAATCTTATAGCTAACCATAAGGAGGATTTGAATTGGGCCCCAGAGAGACTGTTAAATTACTGAAACATGTTTAGGCATGTTTTTGATGAGGGAACAATGCTATGACATTATAACATATACTAAAAAAACATTTTGGATAGTAGCCCCTCTTTAAAGACAAAACAACCACAAAAAACACAAATACATAGGAAAAGTAAAAAAAAAAAAAAAAGAGAGCATATAATATAAAATATAGCAAAATATACTGTCTTGCTACTATTAAATGCTAGGGAGAAAAGGAGGGTTTTCAACTGTGCAAGACTGAAGACTGAAGCGATCACCACACACCAGGAAAAAAACAGAATTCCAATTTTGAGGCTGACAAAAAATATTCTGTAATTCTTGGTGAAGGCACTATTATGAAAGACAGTCAAAAGCAAAGTAGATAATTACTTCTTTGAAACATTTTTGGGAAAAAACCAAGACTAAAAAAATTGTATTTCCAGTCACAAATAGCACCTTGCATAACTTGTATTGTTTTAATGGTTGCTTTGTGGTTACAAAGCAATGTCCATTAAAAATGGCTCAACAGAAATACTTATTAACCTTATTTTGAGCTGAACGTTCACTGTGCATTATGTTCAGTATTTGACAGTCAAAACGATTGGCACTGTGATTGCACTTGTGTATGACTTCTTTTGGCTGTGTCAGACAAGCAGCAATTTGCCTTTATGATAGTGGAGATGGATCCGTAACAACTCCGGGACTCAATCCAGTTTTTTCTCCGCTACCTCCCTCGGTGCAACATTTTGTCTCTGCCCGGTCTTGCTTGCTATCGCGCTTTGATTTTTCTGGGGAGATTGGATCTAACTCTTTCTTTGTCTCCGTCTTCCCACTTTCTGTACCTGTTCTCACATCTCAGCGGGAGCGATCTAAAAATAGAAAAAATCGTCTCTTGGTTTCTGAGATGAAGTGTGTGTATTATTTCTCGAAGCAGGTGTCTTAAAAGAAGCTGAGTACAGAACATGAGACTGATGGGTCATCGAACGTTGAGATTTAAAATGGACTGAAATTAATATTCAGTATAGCCACACAATGTCACGCGCCTACTTTGCATAAAATGAAAGCAGAAGGAAGCAATAGCTAAAAACAATTAACAGTATAGTAGTATTTTCTCCTATCTTTTGCGACCATATGCCTGAGTCAGTTTCCAGGGACAACAGATGTTAAGCAAATTCTGGTACAAAAATGTTTAAGAATAGACAAAGCCTCTACTAAAGGCCTTTTATTACACAAAATGGACTCTTGTAAACAGTAAGTCATCAAAACCTGTTCCACCTTGTGATGTCATTAAAAGGTTTGGGCTTTAACCTTTTTGTTGGGTTTTTACCTTTCTCTTCAGTTTGTTCAGAGATTGGCAATCACAGGGCTGAAATCAATCCAAATGGTTCTAGTGAAAGTGTATGAAGTTTAAAAACTTAGAGGATCACTTCCTGTATTACCACATCATCACAAGGTGGAACAGAGTGATTTCTGTTTGAGAGAAGAACTATGCAGTATGTGTGTGTTTAACATGTGTGAATGAAACAAAACATAATTCCAGGTATGTTTGTAATGTGGAAGCAACATTAAAACTGATCAGAAAATAGTGTAATATAAGCCTGTTAATTAAACTAATAATTAAAAAAGATTTAGCATTGGGAAAAACAAAAAATATATTATGTCAACTCTTTGAAGCAGTGGCTCAATCCAGACATAACCCAGACCTCACTGGACTGGAGTGTGCTCTGGATTAATTTCTGGAGCATTTACATCAACAGAAAATCAGTGCTTATCCAAATATGTCACTGAGCTACACAAGACAACATTAAAAACATTTTCAGTGAAATTTATTTTATTGTGTGCTCAGCTTTGTATATTTAGTCAATAGCTTAATACAGCGATTTTCTAAAGGAGTTCCATAACAAAACTGGGGCTAAAAGTTCTTGAAGCATGAATGGAATACTAAACAGTACACCAAAACAAAGACACATGACACATCTAAAATATCACACTTTTTAATTAAAGTAGTGTAATACTTAGTGCTGTGGCTCGCCGGCATTAGATGAACAATGAAAAACGTTGTCTGGTGAGTCAAGGCATAACAAATTCCATTTGATTTTATCTGCAGGCAGCAAAATTAACAAGCGTAAAATGATCACCCTAAATTAATAATCAAAGCTGGAATACATTTAGTATAATCAGGTGATGATGATTTATCAGCAGCACCCAACTGTGTCAGACAAATACAATTTTTAAAGCAGCATTTCCAAA
>JACN01122193.1:0-17939 GCA_000787155.1 Scartelaos histophorus
CACACACACACACATATATGTGTGTATTTTTATATTGAAATTCCTCAAAACTTTATATATAAATATATGTACATTTTTTCGATTCATTTTCCTCATAGCTTTATCTTTGCATTCCTTTGGCAGGAGCAATTTCTGATTTTATTCACTGTGTAGAACAGTACAGTTTTCTAACTCTTTACAAGACAGCATCAGCACTGGGGCGTTCATAAATGTGATTGAAAAGCTTCAGACTTCACCATATATATTTGGTTAAATATCTCTGACTGACTGTTGACATCATGTTTTTCCACTTACGCCTACGTCATTTGATAAATATTATTGTAGTGTATGAACTGGGAGGGGCCTACAGACAAATAAACGTTCAGTTTAGGTGATCCCTCTTCACTTCTCTGACTCTCCATGATCCTCCACCCTCTGGCATCAGGCAACAGAGTTTAAACACATCTTCAGTGATTTAACTAAATTAAAATGTATTCAGATAGTGAGGACACTGCTTGGATATTAATATTATAAGTTTTATTTGTTATGTTATTTTTTTTTGAATGAATCTATTTTGTCTTTTTAACAAGTTGGTTGAGTCAAATATTTGGAAATTGGATTACTCCTAGTTTTGTTGATGTTATAAAAAGGAGTTTTAAGTTTAATAACTGATTATAATCTATCAGTTTTTTGTTCCATGTTTTTAAATTGCTTTACCACTTACTCCCTTCTGTCTGAAACTGTTTATCACTGGTAAATATTTTGCCAATGAATAGTGTTGTTATAAGATTTTGAAGCAGAAAGAAAATGATGCTTAATTTCAGTCAGGTTTCCCATTTCACCCTGGGAGCTTACTTTGACATTGGACCTTTGAAATGGCTGTATTTTGTCATTATATTGTCTGTGTATATTGTGATAGTGTTTTCCAACCTGCTCCTCATTGTTGTCATATGTTTAAACAGAACTTTACATGAACCTATGTACATTTTTCTCGGTAGTTTATTTGTGAATGAACTCTATGGCAGCACTGCGTTGTATCCGTTTCTCTTATCCCAGATCCCTCAAGACGTCCATAAAGTTTCGTATTCTTTTTGTCTTGCGCACATCTTCACAATTTATTATTACGGTTCTTTGGAGTTCTCAAGCTTGTCAGTGATTTCATATGACCGATATGTCGCTATCTGCTTTCCTCTGCAATACAACACTCGCATGAACCAGAGAAAAGTAGCATTTCTGTTTATTTTAATATGGCTGCCTCCATTTGTGGCTGTTTTAATTACCACTATACTCACATCGTCTTTAACCCTATGTGGAAATGTTATTGACACTGTACTTTGTGATAATTACAGCATTGTAAAACTTTCCTGCTTTGACACATCCATAAACAACTTCTATGAATTTGTGGCTCTTAGTGTCATTGTACTGCTTCCCGTATGTACCATAATTTTCACATATATTCACATTTTTAAAGTGTGTTTTAATGGTTCCAAGCAGACACGTCAAAAGGCTACGAGCACATGTACCCCTCATATCTGTTCACTCATGAATGGGGCTTTTGGAGCTTTATTCTTTGTCATTCAAACCAGGTTCAATATGAGCCATTGGCCCCCTATTGTGAGAATAATTCTGCCATTGTATCACCTCACCTGTCAGCCACTCTTTAACCCACTCATGTACGGTCTGAAACTGTCCAAAATGAGAAAAATTTGTAAAAATGTACTGACTAAAAATAAAAGAATGACAGGGATGAACTGAGAAATTGTTTTCGTTTTATTCTGTGTGTCTTTAGATGTAAAATAGAGACCATTTTCACTTAACTGCTTGAGTGAGCTAACAGTATTGTACTATACAATTTAATAACATGGTGGCCAAGGAGTAAAAGAGGTAAGGCAGGAATAAGAAACAGTGTGGCCTCCCCAAGCTCTATTAAATGGGGGGAGAGATGGTACAGATGTTCTAAATAATGGCATTATATTTTGAGAGGACTTTGATGGACTGTATGACAACCATGCGGCTGTAATTGATTTGTCCAAAAAATAAAATTAAAAGGATTTACTATGACCAGGGTCCAGGTCGCACCTACAGTAAGAGTGCCTGGCTCACCCAGCTCTTACACCTAAAATATATTATATTATGGACAGATAATAACATATTTCAAAGTGGCACCTTATTGTGGTGGGGGAGTTTGCTGACCAGAATGATTCTAGTAGCTATGTTGCCCGGGGCATTATGGCTCTTCCATGGCAAACATGTCTTAGGTGATGAGTCAGACTAGGAACAGTTCAACATACCTTTATGAACAGGTGAATATTAAGGACCGATATGTTGCAGCCGGAGCCCCACCCTGGTCCGAACAGATAATGTGGTTTGACCCTTCCATTGGCTCACCGAGAGGTTAATAGGGGTTGTGTGCAAAGATGACATGGAAGAGACCTGATCTCATACAGGAGGTTGAGAGGTACTGGCTAAATATAGTTGGGCTCACCCTCATCCACAGCTTGTGCTTAGACCCCCAACTCCTGAGTTGGGATTGGAACCTCCATTTCTCTGGTATTGCCCACAGAGAGAGGCCGTTGGCTTGTGTGGGCTTGCTTATAGCTCAGCCGCCATGTATTGAAGTTCACCCCAGTGAACAAGAGGGTCATGTCCCTGCACATTTGGGTTGGGCACAAATCTCTCACTGTTGTGGCAGTCTATGGGCATCTTCATAGAGTCCTTCAGAAGGTTCTTAGACAGTGCACCAAACAGGGACAATTTTCCACTGGAGGACTTCAACGACCACGTGGGCAAGGCCAGTGACTGCAGGGAAGGGGTGATCAGGAAGAACAGTCTCTTTGATCTGAATCCGAGTGCTGTTCTGTAATTGGACTTCTGTGCTACTTAGTTTGTTCATACTCAACACCAAGTTTGAGCACACAGTGTCCATCAGTACACATGGCGCTAGGACACCCTACGCCCCCCCAGAGGTCAATGATCAACTTGATCAACTCATTGTGTCATCCGATCTTTGGCCACATGTCTTGGGCAGAGAAGGGTAGAGTTATTAACTGATCATCACCAGAGTCCTGTACGGGTCCATTTTTGGACATCTGCGCAGGACAGCACCGCACCTGCCCGGACCCATTAACATTCCACCCGTTACCCGCCCGCACCCGTGATATATCATACACAAATTAAACGTATTCTAATTGAAGCACTTTATTTTTTGGATGCGCCTCTCAACAAAGGTGACGCTAGATGAGGATTGAATAGGCAGTTTTAATAGGCAATAGTAGGTGGAGCTGCCAAGCCTTAAACTAGTAACACATGATACACTTATTGGATCAAGATGGCGGCCCACACGGACGTAGCGGGCCGGAGCTCCTACTACTGCCGTAGTTGTTACATTTTGTTGGTGCCGTGTATCATTTCTCACAGTTTTGGGACACTCCAGTACAGCAGAAACGACAACTAAACCACTACAACTAAACAGTCGAGTTTTTCATCCCTCCGGAGATCACCAGAACGCCTCAGAACGTTTTCACCTCCATCTACAACATTTCCTGCGCTCTGGTCCTGGCCTGCTTCAAAGCAGTCACAATTATTCCCCTCCCTTAATAGTCAAACGTCACATGTCTAAATGACTACAGACCTGTGGCACTCACCTCTATTCCTGCCAAATGCATGGACAGACTGGTTATCAAACACATAAAAGGTGCAATATCACCATCAATGGACCCACACCAGTTCGCCTACGGAGGGAACCGCTCAACAGAGGATGCCATTGCCATAGTGCTGCACACTCTATTGGAGCACCTGGAGCATAAGAACAGATATGCACGGCTCCTCTTTGTGGAATACATTTCGGCCTTTAATACCATCCAGCTGTTTAAACTGTGGTCCAAACTCGATCAGCTGGGACTTAAGACCACCCAGTGCAATTGAATTTTGGACTTCTTAACTAATTGCACACAGAGTGTCCGAGTGGGGAAAAGCACCTCCTCCTGTCATCAACACTGGGGCCCCTCATGGGTGTGTTTTGAGCCCCCTGCTGTACACTCTGTTTACCCACGACTGCTCTGCCACCTGCTCTAACCCTAACCCATCCAACCTCATTGTCAAATTTGCCGATGACACCACAGTGCTCGGACTTATCACAAATGACAATGAGACATATTACAGGACTGAGATGCAACACCTGGTGTCTTGGTGCCAACTGAACTTGTAGCTCGTCCGTCATCAGGCCATGTAATGTAGCTAGTGCTCATTACATAGGCTGGGGCTAGCAGAAGGTAAAAAATAAACAAGTTTTAAAGTGTTTATTGTTAATTGATTCCCCGTGTCTGGATGGGTTTCCTCCGGGTACTCCGGTTTCCCCCACCACCCAAAAATATGCAACACCCTATGAACAGTATACAACAAGGGACCAGCAGGGAGTTCCTCCCTCCTGTGGGCTCACCACCTTGATTAAATTACCTTGATTAAATGCACTTTTACTTATTCCCTTTTCTTTTACAGGTTATCAATGAAACCATTTTAATCATCCATCCATCCATCCATCAATCTTCTCCCGCTTAATCCGGCTGGGTCGCGGGGGCAGCACGCTGCCCATTACTCTGTGCACCAGACCCAGACCCTATGAACCCCTCTGCAGATGGTGAGCCCACAGGAGGGAGGAACTGACAGTCAATGGTCCCTGTTCATAGGGTGTTGCATGTTTTTGGTTGATGGGGGAAACCGGAGTACCCGGAGTAACACGGGGAGGAAACAAGCAAACTCCACACAGAAAGGCCCAGGCGACACGGGGATCAAACCCGCAAGCTTCTTGCTGTGAGGCCTAAGTGTTGCCACTCAGCCACCGTGCCGCCAGGCCGTTTATGTCATGACAATCTCTGAATAGTTTACTTTTACACTTAAGAACGATGTTTGTCACCACCTTCAATTAGTTGCAAATATAAAAATAGAATGTAGGGTCTTTGGAGGGTTTTTTTTTTCGCACTGTGATAGTGCGAATGTGATGCCGTACTGGAGTACTTGGAGAAGTGAGGACTCAGCCACTTTCCTGGGTCTCATGGGGCACATACTGGCGATTAATTAAATACTGGCGAGGAAAATATTAATTAAATATGATTTTTTTTTAAATATTTATACATTTTATACATATGTTTGATTTGTTCCTGTATTTATTTAATATTTATTAACCATTAAAATTCTCTTAATATTTATCAACAGTCTAATTCTATCTTTTATTCCATTTTTAACTGAAAAGTTGTATTATGCAATGTAACAGGAACATGAATTGATAACACTTCATATCATTCAGATATGTCATTGAAATAACCACACATACACAGTTAAATTGATCTGTTCAATGTTTGCTTGATAATCAAGGTAAATAATTCACTCCAGTCTTGCTTTTTAAAGTTCATTTTGCCTTGAAAATAGTTCATTAGGCGATGAAAAAGTTCATTAAGGCTCTTCTGACGTCTACCCCTTCTGGCTCCCTATGCTCATGCAATGCCTGAACTGGAGGCTGAATGTGTAATTGTCTTTCTGTGAAGTTGTAATGGCCGATTTGTCCAAGCATTTCCCCATCATTCAGCAGCTCTCATAAATGTGACTGCCCTTGCATCATCCACACTCCCAGCAAAACCCACACAAACGTCCCAAAACATGTCTTTGCCATCGACAGCTGCCTGCAGCACAATTGAGTGCCATCCTTTTTGGTTGAAATAGTCTCGGGGGCACTCCTCGGATGTAATGATGGGGATGTGACTTCCATCTATTGTACTGACTCACTGGGGCAGCCTCATTCTGCAGCAAACATTCT
Source organism: Scartelaos histophorus (assembly GCA_000787155.1). NCBI lineage: Eukaryota > Metazoa > Chordata > Actinopteri > Gobiiformes > Gobiidae > Scartelaos > Scartelaos histophorus. The sequence goes on from JACN01122193.1 coordinate 5,789, forward strand.
TTACTTCATTGCAGATAAAATCGATTGATTGCTGTGATACCCTGAAATTTTGCATAAATTGTGTACAGGTGAAATCAGGCACAACTGTGTCCAACCTATGGTGAGACCGGGGATATGCCCAAATGATATGGGATCTCCTCCTCACCTTCAGCCATACACAACCTGGAAAGCTAAAATTGTGGTTACTTGGTTTGTTTATATGCATATCCAGACAAACAATATGTACCATATCCAGACAAACACACAGTATTCTGCCTTCCATAAGCAGCCATGCAAAAGGGTGATTTTGACTTATTTAGCAGTATTTCCTTATTTAGGAAATACTGCCACTTTGTGGAAAAATGCAAAACTGTGCTATCTGCACAAGTTGTGCTTCCTGTTTTTAGTTTTCTACTCTGTTGTATTCTGTAGCTGCTAGTCATGTGCGGTCTAAGTTTGTTAACAAAAAAAAAAAGAAAAAGTTTACTCTATAATTCAATAATTTTCACTAAGGTCATGATGGCTCAGCTATTCGCTCATTATTGACATTGCTAGCATTAGTAAGTTAGAAGAGAAAAAACAAATACTTTTCCTTGGGAATGCATTTTTTGCCGAAGGCAATGACGAAGAGCTGCATGTCTTCGTTTTTGGATTGACAAGAAAGATTGTAGAATTAATAGTAACAGCATAGGTGTATAGCGATAGTCCTCCATTGTTGCTATTATCGGAGCCATATGACACTTGGCAGCTGTTGGGTTGCTACGACAACAGTAGCACGTCAGGGAGGAACGACTTAGCACTTCTCTGGCTCTCAACTGGTGGAAAAATGACCTGGTCCTTGGATAATCAGCAGTTAGCTGGATCATGTAGATTTGGATAGTATTTTTCTCTTAACAATAAAATGATCAAAGAAAATTTGCATTTTATGTTTACTTGTATTATCTTTGTTTACAGTTTTTCTCTGTCGGTTTGGTTCATTTCTTGAAACAGAAATGATATTCTTAAAATAAGATGCTCTGGCCAAACAGTCTTACACCTATGCACAACATTTCAGCTCACTAGCAAAAGCTCATATCTCTCCAAAAACTGTTCACACGAGCTTCAATACTAGATCCATTTCAGTGCCATCATAGTCATAGTCAGTGCCATCAAAATGACAAAGATTCTTCTCAGTTGCTTTGGCTCATTTGGATTCACCTCATGCTTTTGTCAAAATAACCTGGATGGTTCAGCACAAAACCATGGATCAGCTGCAAAACCCATGTGTCAAAACTCAATTCCTTTCTCATATAAATAAATGTATAAATAAAACTCTTTCTTCATTAGTCAAGTTCTAATTTCACCAGACTGTCAATTCCTGTCATGTTCCAAGAATCAAATGGCAAATATATCAAATGTTTCAACAAATTCATATATGGTGTTCATGGTAATATGTTCTTGACCTATTTTGACAATTGAACAGACTATTGTGCATTTGATGACTTAGACAATGAAATCATGCAGACACGTTTTGGCACTAATTGTGCTAACTGTAGCTGACTTGTAAAAAAACATTTTTAAAGATGCACTGGGACATTTGAAACATGTACTAAGACATTTGCAATTTGATGAAGTCAATGAGAAATGCCATTCTGTTGTCAACCACTTCAAGGTGGTTTGGGGATTTGTCATTATGTTATTTTGAGAATGTCATTTGTTTCAAGAAATGAGCCAAACCAATGGAGAAAAACTGTAATATTTAAATTTGTTTGATGTTCTGAAACAGTGTGACACATGCCATAAAGTAAGAAATCATGAAGGGGGCAAATACTTTTTCACTAAATAAAGAGGCCACTGGTTATGTGATCCTCCCATTGGGTCCGTCCATATGAAATCAGCCGCCCTCCCCCATGAGCCATCTCAGATTTGGCTGAAAAAAATTTTGAAATTACCAAATGAAAGAATCCTTCAGTCCTTCCTGAGTTATGGCCCACGGAAATTTTGGGGCAAAGCCTTCTCTTTCGGAAACCTTAATTTATAAGCATTTTTAGGAGACCATAACTTTCCGGAAGCTGAAAGTTGACTTGTATTGTAGTACATTCTGGGGTTCAGATTCAAAATCTGTTGTCAAATACTGGGTATCTTTATTAAGGGGGGTACTGTGGGCTCCCAAAATCTCAAATTTGGTTGCGCTTATTCAGGGCTGGGTCGCGGGGGCAGCAGTCTAAGCAGGGACTCCCAGACTTCCCTCAGCCCGGCCACGTCCTCCAGCTCCTCCGGGGGAACCCCAAGGCGTTCCCAGGTCAGCCGGGAGACATAGTCCCTCCAGTGTGTCCTAGGTCTTCCCTGGGGCCTCCTCCCGGTGGGACATGCCCGGAACACCTCCCGAGGGAGGCACCCAGAAGGCATCTGGACCAGATGCCCGAGCCACCTTAACTGACTCCTCTTGACGTGAAGGGGCAGCGGCTCTACTCCGAGCTCCTCCCATGTGACTGAGCTCCTCACCCTATCTCTAAGGGAGCGCCCACCAGTCACCCTGTGGAGGAAACTCATTTCGACCGCTTGTATCCGCGATCCTTTCCTTTCACTACCCAGAGCTCATGACCATAGGTGAGAGTAGGAATGTAGACTGACTGGTAAATCAAAGCTTTGCCTTTCGGCTCAGTTCCCTCTTCACCACAACGGTCCGATACAGCAACCGCATCGCTGCCGACGCTGCACCAATCCGCCTGTCAATCTCACGCTCCGCCCTCCCCTCACTCGTGAACAAGACCTTGAGATACTTGAACTCCTCCACTTGAGGCAGGGACTCTCCACCCACCCAGAATGGGAAAGCCACCTGTTTCCGGTTGAAAACCATAGCCTCAGATTTGGAAGAGCTGATCTTCATCCCAGCCGCTTCACACTGCAAACCGCCCCAGAGCACACTGCAGGTCCTGGTTCGATGAACCAGTCCCCATAGACGGATGTTGATAAAATTTTTACCAGAGAAACTTTGGCATATTCTGATTAGTTTAAAGTAATAAAAACATCTACAATTAACTTCCTTCATTTCAAATGGAATTTTGAAAATGAGTTCTCACAGGTCATTGGTGGAGCTTAAGTACTTTTCCATCTGCTAGTAAGGTTAAATTACCTTTAATTTACTTTAATTGACACCAATTGCATGTTGGAGATAGTTAAAATTTTGATGAAGTGAACACAATCCCAGTTCTAAACCTGTTCAGCACAATTGTTGTTGTTCAACTGAAGTGATTAAATCAAAATAAATACATATTGCCGACGTGATTATTAGCATGATGATCAATTACCAATTATGCTGATCTCGAAGCTTGCTTATAGTGCCGAGGCATTCGGACACATTTCAATTGGCTCTGTACTGAAAAAAATTAGAGGGAACATTGCTTAAGATAACCGTGTGATTCATGCAAGAGTATTGCTCCAGATTGTCCACTCTCCGTACTAACTCTGAGATGCGCCAGTTCATTTCCATGTTCTGAAGGATCAGTGTTTTCACCTCCTTCAGCAAATCCAGCAGCTTCTTCTGTTGCTCTCTGACAGAGGTCACATTCCCAATTAGTGAATTGAGTGTGTTTTTTATCTCCTTGATTTCCTCCATTGTTGGGCTCCTTTTTTGTGGCATACTGCTTGCTTTCAGGTCTATGCCCCAGATCAGCTGTTTCTTTGGTTGTCAGCTGTTAGCGCAAGCAGTGCTCTGCAAGCTAACCACCATCGTGGATTCATCTTCCAAATTTTATACTTCAATCTTTAAGCCCTACTGCATAGATTCATTGTTATTCATATTCATCGTGTCTTCATCTTACTTTCACATATCCTGTATTCACAGCTTTAGATCCTCCTGTACTATTTGAAATAACTTTGCAAAGTATTTCTGATTTATAAGCATCTACATTTTACTTGAGGAAATAAAACCAAATTAACCGTTTACCTTTTTTGCCTTAAATAATAACTGATGTATGTGAATATCCTGATTACTGAGACCAAATAAATCCTTTATCTGCTGAAAACTCATCACATCATCACATTGCACTTTTGGACCATTTTCCCACATTTACGTTTATCTGCTGTAAAATCAATGTGAATGTATTTAATATATTTTAATTTAAACTATTAAACAATTATAAAATGAGGCAAAAGAAAGCAGACATGGGAAATTATTCTTAAAGATTCCATTTACTTTCATTTCACAAAACATTGAGACAGTCAAAACCTTTAGATATATGGATTACAAACAAACATAAAAGTAAAAAGAGCAAATGCTCAGTTCTAAACCATGAGGAAAGCAAATAATACGTGAGATGAATTTGCCTTCAAAATCAAACATTTTCATGACAGATCATTCTGGGCACCTGAGATACTAAATTATTTCCCACTTGGACCTTATGAATTTGATTGAGGTAAATTCATAATAGAATATCATAGACTTTGGGCTCAAATCAAATGCTTACATGGTTTATGTTGTGGTTAACCTCTCAGATACACTTTCTGCCATTAATGCAACAGGTAGTGTGCGCAGTGAGAGTCTCTCAACCCAGAAAAGGCCTAGTTATTAGATTGCTGGGAAAAAAAAAACATAAGTCCTCTGTTATTGTTTAATTTCATTAAAGCCTCATAGCTTAGAGACAAACAGGTTTTTGCAGAGGATTCTGATCTTGGAAATACTGAAGCCGTACACAAAGGGGTCTAAAATCGGCTGGATCAGCCAGAAATAAAGAGACACAAAAATGCGGACAGATTCAGGCACATGACTCATGTTAACCCTGTATTGGATTATCTCAAATGCTGCACCAAGCCCAAAGTTCATAAGAGATATGACATGAGGCGTGCACGTGCTCAGGGCTTTGCGGCGTGTTTGAGCATTTCCTAAGAAACACACACGGAGAATACGCAGGTACGTGACCAAGATGAGCAGCAGAGGTGAGAATATGTTCACCATACTGATGACCATTCCATAAGCATTTAATATAGATGTATCAGAACAGGCTAATCTTACAATGGGAAAGTTGTCACAGTAAACTTTATGGATGGCATTTCCACACAGACGCAGAGATGAACTTAACATGATCATGACAAGGCAAATGAAACAAGCGTACAACCATGGCATCACAACCATCATAGCTGTTTTGTTTCTGGTCATCCATGTGCTGTAATGTAGCGGTGCACAAATGGCCAAATAACGATCATATGACATCATAGATAAAGTGAAGTATTCAACAAGCCCGTACGCATGTATGGCAAAGGCCTGGAAATAGCAGTATGCACTTGGAACAATGTGTACATCTTGAAGGATTTGATATAAAAGAAAAGGGAAAATAATGGAGCTCCCAAATACGCCATTACCAAACAGATTACACACAAAAATATACATGGGCTCATGAAGACTTCGGTTCTGACAGATGACGGTCACAACCAGCGCATTGGAGAAAAGCATGAAGACATACAAAATCAAAAGGACAGCAAAGACAAGGTAACGTATGGGCCCCAGGTGGAAGTAGGCAGTGAGGAAGAAAAATGCCACGTTAGAGGAGTTTGGGTTCATTGTGCTGAGGGCTCACAGAGGAGATATGGGGAGGGCTGTCAGGTCCATAGAGAACACTCTGGTTGGAACTGCCCTCCTGCACTGAGCCTTGACTCTGGAGAAAGGGCTTTATGCCTTCACTGGTTGTCAACTCCCTCCAGAGGTACAAACAACAACAAACTCTCAAACTGATATTTGAGAGGATTTCTGAAAGAGTGCCAACATAAAGGAGACCTAATTAGCTTTAATAACCCCTTAATGCCCTTTAGTTACTGAACCTGAATTCATCTTAATAAACAATTTGTTTATCATGAAATAATAATTTCATCCTTTATTAAAGGTTGTATGGAGGATTTTTGTTTTGTTTTAAATGGTCATGTAAGAGCCTTGTACATGTAATGGACATGTAAGAGCCTTGAAATAATGATGACCAAAAAAAAAAAATTATAAAAATCCATCAACTCTGGACATGAGGGGCCAGATAAACATCAGCCAATAGAAAATGAGGCTACCTCATTAGCTATTGGCTGTTGGGTTGTCAATCAAACTCTCTACTCTTCTAGCATAACTGATTTACCGGCCCACTGGGATTACGGGGTTTACGTACGGCACAAGAGATGCAAGGTGCGGTTTACTAAACCAATGCAGCGGTTCTTAGCAGAAGCAAAGTCTGTTTACTGCTGCTTGTTCTATAAGAAGCTCGTTAGTTGTATTTACAAGTCCTGTGCAGAGATGAGGAGAGAATTTGTTTTCTAACTACTTCATTAAAAAACATAAATGTAAATCTAAAGTAATGGCCAAGATTTTGCACACGTACATTACTCTCACACAACAACTTTATTATAACTCTGAATGTGGTTGCAGTTATGATAATAGTAAAGGAGAATAGTAGTAGCAGCAGTAATACTGTGGGGAGAGGGGCTGGGTTCACGCATGCACAGTATTTGAAAAAAGACAGTCAATGTACTCCTCGTTTCTTGGGAAACCTCTATACAACCTTTAAGGCTGAAGTGAATCTCCCTTTAGGATTAATAAAGTTGCCGATTGACAACAACAAAACCTGATTCTAAAAACTGGCCGCTGATTTCAGTGGTGGAGTAATAGTAAAACAACAGTAAGTGGGAGCACTTTTATCAAAGCTCTCTAACAAAGTAGAAACCAGAGGTGGGGACTTGCAAGTCGTGACTTAGACTTGAGTCAGATTTGAGGCACTATTTTTAAGACTTGAGACTTGACTTGATTAAATGGACTAAGACTTGGGACGTGATTTCCGACTTGACTTGGACTTGAGCCCTGTGACTTCAGAAGACTTGATGCTTCTCCTAAAATATATATATGTTTTTAGAAAATACTTTGCTCTTTACAGTTGCTAAATTTGAAGCTGAATTTTACAGGAACAAACTGGAACATGTCATGAATATACCGTGACCTTTTAAGAACAATTTATCTTAAACTTCATATAAATTGCAAAACTCTAAGCTATACTTTCATTTAAAGACTTGAAATGACTTGAAACTCAAACTAAACAACTTGGTTTTGATTTGACTTAAGGGCCAGTGACTCGAGACTCGCCTGTCTTTGACTTGGGACTTGACTCGCACTTGAGGTCAATCACTTGACTTCTAGTCGCCCTCACCCTACAACCTACAAGTTGTATATCAATCTGTAATGTAAAGTAATGAGGACAAAACACGTAATGACGTAATTTTTTTTTCAAAACCTCAGGCTCTCCTGTGGACCTCCATTAAGTCTGCGCCCTCAAATGACAAACACATGTCTCAAATAAAGTCATATGACCACATTGAACATGATAAAAATGTCTATGCAGATACACGCTCAATTTCACACAAAATAATAAAGATTTTGCCTAATACAAAATAACAACTTGCAACAGCAGCTGAGGTGACTCAGGCATCTGTTCTGGACATGCTGGAGGAAATATTTCTCTTGGCTGGCCTGGGAACTCCTCAGGATATGTTAGAGGGAGCTGGAGGAAGCATGTGTAAAATTAAAGTCTGGGCATCGCTGCTCCCTTCATGACTTGGCCCCAGACAAGCAAAGACTATGCATGGATAGATGGATGGAATGGATGGATTCAATACATAACTGAAGCGAGGACCGAAGTCTCTAAAATGGCCTAATCTTTGACCTCATATCCACATAGTCAAACTATTTGTTTTGGTTTAATCAATTCTTCACCAATCCAAAAAATGCATCTCCTCCACCTACAGGATTAATCACTGATAGAATTAGCCTTCACTTTTATTTGGCTATGGCTTTTCTGATATTGTAGGTTTCAGTCCTTAAAAGTGACAGTACTGACCAGAAACACAGTAATCAAAGTATTCAAAGTATTCAAAGTTTATTATGGAGTCTCTTATTCAGACTTTATTAAGGAATAATTAATAGAATCACAGTCCCTCACAGTCCCATCAGATGCCTTCACTTAAGCCTTTACATAAACAAAGATGTGAGAGACATTTCCTGTGTGTATAATACTCAAATCATGACAGGTAGCGAAGAACTTCACTGACTATAATTACGATGCAAGTGGATATTTTTGTGGAAATTATTGGCCTATCCTGTGCAGACGTGCGAGGAGCATCCCTTTGCATAATGATCGAAGCTTGGAGATGCTGAATCCGTAAATCAGTGGGCTGATCAGGGGCTGGCTGGAGATCCAGTACAGAGACAGGAACACCCTGAAGGCCATGGGAATACCATCCATGTTGAAGCGACTCTGCACCAGCTCAAAGCTGCCCCCGATGACAAAGTTAATAATGGTCACCAAGTGAGGCAGACATGTGCTCAGAGCCTTCTGCCGCACAGACTTGGACCCAGAGAAACACACTCTGAGGATGCACACGTAGGTGAACATTATGAAAATGAATGGCATAACGATGGTAATAAATGACCTGGTTAATCCATAGATATTTATAATGGAAATATCAGAACAGGCCATACGTACAACAGAGAAGTTGTCACAGTAAACTTTAGGAATGACATTATTACACAGCTTTAGAGACGTAGTGATGCTTAAAGTCTGAATAACGCCCAGTAAACCAGAAAGCCACACAGAGACAATAAGTTTCATAATTCGATCCCTGCTCATGTGATTATGGTACTGCAGGGGGAAGCAGATTGCAATATAGCGATCATATGATAAAATAGTAAGATTGATGTATTCAATTGTGACGTAGGAATGAAGGCAGTAGATCTGGAGAAAGCAGAAGGAAACAGAGATCTGGTGGAGCTGCTGCAGCACGTGGCGGAGGAGCATCGGAAACAACATGGTAGAGCCATACAGTTCACTCAGGAAAAGACTGCACAGGAACAAGTGCATGGGCTCAGCTGAAGTACGGTTCAGAAGTATCACAGATATGAGCAGCAGGTTAGAGGTTAAAGTCAGCACGTACAGCACAAGCAGCAGCAAGAACACCAGGTATCTGAACATGCCCAGGTCCAAGTACGCCGTCAGGGTGAAGTGAGTGAAGTTAGTGAGGTTTGCCATGTTATTAGACAAAGCAAATAAGAAGACAATAGATGGAGAGAAAAAAAAAGTCACTTTAGCTTTCACCAGCGCTGACTTGTGAGGAAAAAAGCGTTACTGTCATATTCTCCATATTAAAAACAAAACAAAATTTGATCACCACAGTAAGTAATGCAAATCCGTTGAATGTATTAGGTATTGGAAAGGATCGTTCTACAAATCAAAACCATTTCAAAAGTGTGTGTCCCACAAAAACAAAGTCATATTACTGTTCATAATGTTTAGGGTGAAAATGCAAGATGAGCTTTCACAAAATTAAAAATTCAGAGAAAAAGAACAGCTTTAGTTAAAGCCAATAGTCATGATGAAAATAAAGTATACATGATTCAGTTAAACAAAGGCTGACTTAAGGATTTGTGCGTCAGGAGCTGTGGTCCTTTATTTATAGTTATTCAGACTGATAATTCCCTCAAGAGGCAGACCTGTGTTATTGTTCCTTTTAGATGCAAATGAAAAGAAAAGGCCTATACAATAAGGCACCTGATGTTGCGACATATCATGCCCTTCATATGAGTCTCATTTAGTTTAATTTGTCAAAGAGGTCAATTTTCAAGTTAAGTCCAAACATTTTTTTTTTTTTTTTTCCATTTTTCAAATGTAATGTATAATTTCTGACCAGTCTTTGATTGATTGTGCAGTTTTTGTCATCCATTCTTTTGCAAAGGCCTTTTTTCCTGGTGCCAGACGTACGCTCCAGAGAAATCCATTAGCTGTGTCCATGGCAGGGGTTTTGAGACCCAGGCACATAATTCTGAAGTCCAGTGGGATGGTCATACAGTTTGCAGTGCTTTATTAATTTCTGTCCAATATTTGTGTATCACATCACATTCCCAAAACACATAGTAATGGTGGGCCTTTTGGCAGCCACAGTTTCTCCAACACCCAGTATTTCCTTGTGAATAAAGGGCACTTTGGTATGGTGTTATAAATGTGACATATTTTTCACTCCAGGCATCACTTTAGATGAGTATTGAGTATAGATCGAGTATTTTTCCATTAAGCTTCATATTCTGGATCACACCAGTACCAGCTGAGATAAATTTATTCTAAAGACAGGTAAACCTCATCCACCCTTTTCTTTTGATAATTGTAAAGTTTTGAATGGAATATGGGTTTTTTTTTTGTTTTGTTTTGTTTTTGTTGTTGTTGTTGTTGTTGTTTTTTGCCTTGCCATACAAATCCTGGGATTGTTTTGTCCCACTCACCAAATAGATGGTTGAGGATGGAGATTGGAAGGATCTGGAATAAAAAAAAAGGAATCTGGGCAGAACATTCATTTTCATGCTTTCTTCCTTTGAAATTTTCAAGGCCTATCTTTATTATGGGAAAAGAGGGGTATTTTTTGTTTTTTCTACATTCTTTAACAGATCTTTATGGAGCACCACACCCAGGTATTTAAGAGATTCTCTGTGCCATTTAAATGGGTATGTCTTTCTAAAAATCAAGGGAGGTTGGCAATATGAGAACATTTCGGCATAGCAGGCAATTTCAAGTTCCCTCACATCAATTAAACCATCACTAATTGTTTTTGACTGTCTAATATACTGGGCCAGTGGTTCCAAGTACCAAGTGAATAGAAGGGGAGACTAGGCACAACCCTGTCTGACTCCTCTTTCCAGAGTCTGTGGGGCTGTCATGAGACCAATGAGTACAATGCTGCAATATGGATCAGAAACAGACAGGAGCAATAGTAGTAGTAGTAATAGTAGTAATAGCAGTAGTGATAGGCTAGTTCAGAAGACCAAGGTTTGGCTCGGAGGAAAATGGGGTATTTAATGAGGCAAAACACAGGGTTTATAGTGCTTAGTTGTGATGTTATTTACAGTGGACAGAAAGACATAATTTACAATATTTACAGTTGTGCACTTTCTGAGATATTCAGTTCAAAGTCTTTGTTGACCAGGGTCGATGTGATTAAAGTTCATAGTCCGAGTGCATGAGCCACAACAAAGTCCATATAATCTACAGGGGGGTCACACAAAAAGACATTAAAAGAGTTCCTGAGATTTCCAGATATATGGGAATGCCCACCAAAGTCAATAAGGGCCCAGGGCCAACTGGAGGGGGCAGTGGTTGTGTGTGAATGTGTGTGTGTGGGTTAGTGGCTGCAACGCCTCCTACCGCACTGGCTGAAACTTGCAGTCTTGGAGTTTGGTTCAGGCTCTAGGCCTTAGCTCACCATCCAGTGTCTCTAGCATCTGGACCCTGGCCTATGCAAAACAGGACCAGCAGTAAGTAATACAATAATTAAGTATATCAGTTAAGTCACTATAAATACATCCATCCATCCATCTTCTTCCGCTTATCCGGGGCCAGGTCGCAGGGGCAGCAGTCTAAGCAGGGACTCCCAGACTTCCTTCACCCCGGCCACGTCCTCCAGCTCCTCCGGGGGAACCCCGAGGCATTCCCAGACCAGCCGGGAGACATAGTCCCTCCAGCGTGTCCTGGGTCTTCCCCGGGGCCTCCTCCCAGTGGGACATGCCTGGAACACCTCCCGAGGGAGGCGCCCAGGAGGCATCCGGACCAGATGCCTGAGCCACCTCAGCTGACTCCTCTCAACGTGGAGGAGCAGCGGCTCTACTCCGAGCTCCTCCCGTGTGATTGAGCTCCTCACCTTATCTCTAAGGGAGCGCCGAGCCATCCTGCGGAGGAAGCTCATTTCGACCGCTTGTATCCGCGACCGCTTGTATCCACGAATCTCTGGCCTTATATCCATAGAGACTAATTTTTTGGGGGGTTTAATCAATTCCTGTGTCCTAGGTCTTCCCTGGGGCCTCCTCCCGGTGGGACATGCCCGGAACACCTCCCGAGGGAGGTGCCCAGAAGGCATCCGGACCAGATGCCTGAGCCACCTCAGCTGACTCCTCTCAACGTGGAGGAGCAGCGGCTCTACTCCGAGCTCCTCCCGTGTGATTGAGCTCCTCACCTTATCTCTAAGGGAGCGCCGAGCCATCCTGCGGAGGAAGCTCATTTCGACCGCTTGTATCCGCGACCGCTTGTATCCGCGAATCTCTGGCCTTATATCCATAGAGACTAATTTTTTGGGGGGTTTAATCAATTCCTCACCGATCCAAAACATGCATCTCCTCCACCTACAGGATTAA
>KN495417.1:7151-17504 GCA_000787155.1 Scartelaos histophorus
AACATACATAGCAGGAAAAGGAAAATGGAGAGGACTGAAAAACATGGGAGACTTCAGTGTTCCTACCACAAAAATGAGTCAACATGTTTGTAAAGTGTTAAATACTTGCTAATTGCGCTACTGTTTAGTTTTCTACACTAGATCTGTTTGAGTTGAATTAGGAAAGAGCCAGTTCTGTGGATAAATAACATTATATCGTGTCTGTATTCACCTCCATTCTTCACATTCAGCACTTCAAAGAGCAGCAGTCGTACCAAGAAGTAGAGTTACTATTAAAATTTCATACGCGACTCTCTATAGGACATACCCAAAGGCAGCACATACTAATAAGACCGAAGGGTTTTGTAAACAGGGTTTTCAAAGGATCAAAGGAGCTGTCAAAATACAAAAAGCATAATGTGCTTAAGACGTAGAGGTTAGCGGTTCAATACCCTCTTTGACTAAGTGCGTGATTTTGTAGTGTCCATGGGCAAGAAAAGGGAAGTAAATTTTCCATTAACTTCAAAATATATTCAAATAAAGTGTGTATAAAGAGAGCTTGAGGTTTTGTCTGATTATTCGGGAAGTTTGTTTTATTTTTTATTTTTTATTCGCAATGTGTGTAGTTTTTGAATCTTTTATATCATTTTTTAAGATTTTGCATACCTCCAAATGTCTATAAATGCTTATATATTTCCCACCTAGTCTATTTTACTGCAGCGCTCCATCGCATTAGTAGATTCTTATAATGCGATTCACTCCATGATTAAGTAAGTTCCTGTTACAGCCCAAACCTGCCTGTCACTTTAGCTCTCATCTGGGACCACATCTCCTTCTTCCTATTCGTTCTCTTTATCTCTCTCTGTCTTCTCTCTCGCTCTATTCCCCCGAGTCCTCTCCCATGTATTCGAATTTGTCTTTGTCTCCCCGCTACCTCATTATCGCTTCAGGTTCAAGGAGATCTCCGGCTCATTTGCATGGGAAAGCCCCCTCAGCTCTACCCCCCGCTCTTTGCCATACGCTTTGGGTCATTCAAACCCTGCCTATTTGCTCCTAAGTTAGATTAAAACCGATCAATCACCGCCTCGATCACCCTAACCCGCGATAGATAGGAGAACAGAAACATCGAAATATGTTTTACAATACAATAGGCTTTTTTCGTAGCTGTGCCGTGGCAACACGCGATCCAGGATGTTTCACTTATTAGATAGTGAGAAAGCGAGGGAGGTGTCCACCGCTGTGAGCATGGAAATTCAAATAAAGATGAGCTTTACCTGGCGTGCCGTTAAAAGTCTCATTTGTCATTGTGGAAGATGGGGATGGAAACACAAGGGAGGGTAGATAGAATTGCAGAAATAAATTTAGGGAAAGTAAGTCAAAGCTGTTTTGTTTTAAACATTGACCGTCGGGTTGTGAATTGACTCCGTATTGGAAATGCTTCTTTATGCTTTAAAAGTCTCTACAGGTATTCAACCATTTTAGTGCTCAAAATAGAATTCTCTCCTTTCTGTGTCCTTGCGCCATCTGGAGATTTTTATTAAGGGTCCTATATTACATAAAATTGACTCTTGTGCGCTTTAAGCCATGTTACTACAGTTTATTCTAATTGTTGTAGCCTGAACCTGTTACACTTCATAAGACCTACATCTAACGTATGCATAAGGACTTCATTCACAATTAAGACATTCATTAAGACTGATTCAGACTCAGTAGCTACTTCATAAATAACTAATCCCTAACTGCTAAGTCTATGATTGTATGATTGTGTACTGTATTACTTAATATTTGTTCATAAAGTACAAAGGCTAATAGTTTAACATGTGATCTTGTGTGTACTGTATAGTTGACTCACTGTTCCTGTCCGTGTGTTGTGTTACAGGAGAGGAAACTGAGCGCATTTCCATACATAGAGATCTGCAATTCAGACTCCATCCAGTACATGGTGCCGCTGTCCCGACAAACTGACTTCTTTGTCCCAGAGGTGAAGGAGGAGCCCAGGACGGACGTGAAAGAAGAAGACTCGGATGAAGACAGAGGGACCGATATCACAGGTAACACGAGTTATGCGCTACATCAAAGGTGCCTACGCAGTAATCCTCACAACTTCTCAAAACTCTAATCCAAATATAATGGGATTTTGTTTTTGCTGTGACCCCAGTTGGGTGACAGACATTTCTGACCTTCTGTTTGAACAGTTTTTTTGCACAATAACATAGAAGAACAGGGATCCCCATGCTGTAACTCAGGAGATCTCCACAAGTAGCTTGCAAAGGCATTTATGAATTATGTGTATTGTACTGAAAAGCTCAAATTTGAGTAATTACCGTTGTAAATGTGTTATTTTGAACTTTGTGCATGGATAATGGTTTTATAAGCGTCTGACTGTACAACATCTAAGGCTTGTCCTCTTATAGCAACTCAATTTCTTGGGACTGCAAAAACGATAAACTCTCGGTGCATTTTCGTTTTGTAAAGGTAGTCAGTGGACAAAAGGTTGATCTAGAAAGTACAAAATATATATGGCCAACAGGTAAATAAACGCAGAGGAGTTCCAGGCTGTAACACCACTCTTAGTTCATCAGACCAGTTCAGACCAGTTTAAACTCTTGCCCCTCTGTTCAGTATCTTCAGATTGAAAGTGACTTCCAGAAGGCGTTTGAAACATCTCAATTTGTTGTCTGAAACACTTTTCTAGCATCGATCACTCCTGGAGGATGAGGGTTTACAACAACTTGGAAAAAAATATTTGCAAATAAATTGTAATTGTGTCTAAAGGCCAAGTTACTGGTCCGATACAACCCTGCACACAAAATACAATGCATTTTTATAAATAAACGCAGGGAGCAAAAACACAGGTAATCAACTGAATGCAAGATAGAAGTTTCATGCTTTGATGTAACAAGGAACATTCCAGGCCAAGCCCCGACCTTAAAACTTAGTTACACTTCAGTACATATTGACGCCATTGAAATAACTGAATTAAGTTTAAGAAGCATCAGAGTGATTTTACGTCCACCGCCCTCCCTGACTCAGCTCTCTCCATATCCAGGCTTGGCATCTAAAGCACACTTGCGTTTTACCTCTTGCCACACAATAGCCAAAATGAGACTTATGTTGTTTCCGCACATTTGAAAAGAGCCCATAGACTGCAGTGTATCTCTCACCCAACTGATAACAACAGAGCGGGAACACTTTTACACAGATTTATCGCTGGCTTTTGATTGCCGCGTAATTTGTTTTTTGTAGCTGCGGTGATATACAGGTCCCTGGAATTGTTGTGTCAGCGTGAATATGTGTCTTAATGTGGAACATCGTCTTGCAGGCCCATTATTATCCCAAACTTCCTCAAGCTGTTTGCTGCTGTATTGACAAAACCATTAAATCACTACACACAGAAATGGCGCACAGCTGATAAGGCGGTACTGAGGAGGCGGGGCCGTTTATGACAATTACAGATCACCTTTAGCTACCATAGATTGTATATATAAATGAACATGGCTAACCACTAGCTCTGTTTCTACTGACTTAACAGTACATTGAAAAATCGTTGCCCCTCTTTGTAACTGCTGTGAGCCTCGTCATTTTGGTCTTAAAATGTCCGTATTCACATGCTCGACACAATCCTGGTGTTTTTATTTCTCTGTTTTGTCCATAAATAAATTCCTATTAAAATAAATTCATCCCCATAACCGCCAACCCGCTGAACTTCATTTGACTGGAGCAGAACGTTATAGATGACGTCACACTCCCTTAGTTTATAAAACCTATGGTAACTTCTGAAATAACAGTCACTATTTAACCTGGGGTGTAGATTACATACTGCAGCAGGCTATAAATGCATTTAATGTATATTTAACATTCACACCAACAACACAAATAATAAAACAGAACTAAAACAAGCTTAATGTATCACAAACAATAACAAAAAGAGGTCAAAAACAGCCTCTGGTACTTCTATGAATGTCGCAAATACCATCATTTGTACTAGGGTTGTCAAAAATACCAAAAGCCTGACACTAATCGAAACTAAAACAAGTATCGAAACTATATACTCATTTGCGCTAATATCGATGTTAAAAAAGTCACATTCACAGGACAGAAATGAACCTTCCCTAACCCTAACAGCACATAGTAAAATAAAAGAAAGTGCTGTTATTCAATGTTGAAAATCACATTCTATTGTCTAAATGTGTGTTTTTTAATTATCATTGTGGTATCAGGATCGGTATTGAGTATCGAGTCTATCCCTCGGTATCAAAATTGCGTTTGGAGCGTTATTATAGAGCCTCCGTCGCTCTATGTCACTCACAAACACAGGCCCAAACTGGTTCTGTATCCTCCCACTGAAAATCACACTGAATATTTGACAGTCTCCGCTCGTCTTTTTAAATTACATTCTCTTCATTAAATATGCACTGTTCAAATACTCTGATGTCACATGCCTAGACACTAGAAATACATCATTATAAAAATATAGCTGGATATTTACTGGTGCAGTGTGTAACTTTTCTGGTAGGGGGTCCGCCGCAAGCTTGTTTCCATGGCGATATTATTGATTTGACTAAAAGGTGTCACAGTATGTATCGTGTATGCATTCAAGGTGTCAAAAATACATTGGAAAAACATGCATTCCTACTGCGTGTGAGCTCACGTCTCCACAGATCTGACCTGTAACTTGGCGTGGTGGCATGGCAGGCTCGTTTCCATGGAAATAAACAAGTTAAATGCGATACTGTGGGACAAAGACGTAGCATAGTGCATCTTTAAAGCAAAAAAAAGTCGCTATTGTAGCCACACCTGCCCGGTAACAAAAGCGATGCTGCCAATCTCCCAACAACCACCAACAAACTCAAACAGTGTCTTGCCAAAGGACACAACAACGACACCCCCATTCTAGAGCTGAACGATTCTGGGATAATATCTAATTGCAATTTCGATTAGATTTGAGATGATTCAAAATTGGGAATATGTTCAAAGTTTAAGAAGAATTGACAAAAAGACCAAATTTACTGCTCAAATCACTTTTCGGAAGACGTTTGTACAGATGGAAACGGCAGGGTCGCTACAGTTTTCATACAGAATTAAACAGAATATTTTGTTGCTTGTGGCAGAAATGATGCGCCCGACTGTATTCCTAGTGGTCTCCCAAGCAATATTAACCAGTTTAGCTTCCAAGATCAGCAAAATCAGGCAATCTCAAGATGGTTAGACTGTTGTTGCCCAGGGTCAAGTCATGTTGAACAACCTGAACAAGAATTATCGTTTCTGTGCAATATGCCATCCCATAATACAGATAAACTTAAATGTCCTATATCATGCAGAATTGGCATCAGAATTGGCTCTAATGCTGTTATAATGCTGTTATAATGCTGTTATAATGCTGTTATAATGCTGTTACCTCTTGAAAAACATACAAGGCATTGTTTTGTTTCATTCACACATGTTTGAGGAATTCTGGATTATTAGGTTGTCAAAATGCTCTGTTCCACATTGTGATGTCATCTAGGGGTATTTTTTCATGTTAGCTACATTTTACTTTTAGTGCAGTAGTTTAAAAACACAGTGGAGCACTTCCTGTATTACCATATGACATCACAAGGTGGAACAAAGTGTTTTGACAACCTAATAATCCAGAATTCCTCAAACATGTGTGAATGAAACAAAACAACTCCTGGTATGTTTTTCAAGAGGTAACAGCATTATAACAGCATTATAACAGCATTATAACAGCATTAGAGCCAATTCTGATGTAAATTCTGCATGATATATACCAGTCTAATTAAATAGAGTTTGTGTGTTAAACATGTGAATGAAACAAAACACAACTCCAGGTGTGTTTGCAATGAAGACACAACATTACAACAATATATAGATTAAAAAAATAGCGTAATATGAACCCTTAAAATAATAATTCATTGTGATTGTGTTAATATTGCGATCTGACATGCCAAGTTTAATTAAAACTTTCAAGTATATGAAGCCATTTGACTTGCCCGAGGACACAAATTGTCAGAGCAGGAATCAAACTGCCAACCTTTGCGTTAGTTGGCAAACGCATCTTCTGATTTACTGCCACCCGCAACAAACAACCTTCAGTTTATATTTGGCATTGTAGCTGCTTGTTTTTCTCATTCCAAACCTCTTAGGCCTTTTCCCCGTGTGTGTCTGAGGAACATGTGTCTCCTCCAAAACAGATATATTGTACGAGAAGTAGCTTTTGAGTTTAAAATGGGTGGTTTTCAGATTCTGCAATGTGGAAATGTCCCAGAGCCATTTTTTTCCTATTGATAATCATGCATTTTGCCGTGATCTGCATGATATATACCAGTCTAATTAAATAGATTTTGTTTGTAAACATGTGAATGAAACAAAACACAACTCCAGGTGTGTTTTGCAATAAGGACACAACATTACAACAATATATAGATTAAAAAAATAGCGTAATATGAACCCTTAAAATAATAATTCATTGTGATTGTGTTAATATTGCGATCTGACATGCCAAGTTTAATTAAAACTTTCAAGTATATGAAGCCATTTGACTTGCCCGAGGACACAAATTGTCAGAGCAGGAATCAAACTGCCAACCTTTGCGTTAGTTGGCAAACGCATCTTCTGATTTACTGCCACCCGCAACAAACAACCTTCAGTTTATATTTGGCATTGTAGCTGCTTGTTTTTCTCATTCCAAACCTCTTAGGCCTTTTCCCCGTGTGTGTCTGAGGAACATGTGTCTCCTCCAAAACAGATATATTGTACGAGAAGTAGCTTTTGAGTTTAAAATGGGTGGTTTTCAGATTCTGCAATGTGGAAATGTCCCAGAGCCATTTTTTTCCTATTGATAATCATGCATTTTGCCGTGAAATATCCAAAAAGTAAATGCGCAAACGTTTAACCTGATCATTTTTACTACTGTCTTGACCCAAGAACTCACAAAAATCTGTATTTTAACAATATTGGACTATAGAATGTTGCGATTTCAGCTGAAACCACCGCTGTGTGCAGTCTTCATCTAAGCATTTTATTGTTCAACAATCAGGAAGTGCACGGTTAGCATTAGAGTTCAAACAATATATATATTTTTTTTTAATGGCTGATGCTGATTTAGATTTTTCAGAATACAGACCAACAGATTATTTTTTTTACTCTTTTACCACAAGCCTTTGAAAGTGCACTTCATATTAAAGTGTTAATATTAAAGGTGCATTGTGTAACTTTTCTGGTGGATATATATTGATTGATTGATTATATTGATTCTGTTAAGATATCTTGAAAAACATGCAATCTGACAGTGAGCCTCTCCACAGAGCCGATCTATAACTTGGTCTAGTTTGGTCTCCACAAAGATAGAAAGGTTTAATGCCGTACTATGAAATATTCCAGACAAAGCAATAATATCTATAGCAGAAAAGTTGCACAATGCACCTTTATGCTTTGCTATTTTTTAGACAGAAAATTGACCAAAACAAAATATATATTAAAGGCCAATAAGCTAAAAAGTCCAAAATCAGCCCAGTATATCAGCCATTTCTAATTACACGTTAGTTGTCGTTAACTTTATCATCATGGCAAAAACAAGTTGTGAAAATGTTCATAAACTCATTGCAGTGAATAATTAGGATGCTCGGAATTCATAAGGTAAGTGAGGAATAACTTTTGACCTTTTAGGCGATCCAAAAACGCTGTGTGCATGTTTGTGTTGTGGACGGCCGGTGGAGCAGAGGTTTCTAATGAGACTTAGATCAATAGAGCGCTCTTCTTCTCTGCTGTTTCTCCGTCTGGCCTTCTCTCCGTCTCTTTTTCTCTCACACCTGGGAAATAGACTTTTTTTCTCTGAACCCTTGAACGACCTCACCCGAAAAAATCTCGACAGTGCTAAATGGATTTTTGTACGAAACTACACTCAGGAATCAGAAATACTTAAAAGGGCCCTTCTTTCGCTGTTATTGGATTCATGCTATAATGTTTTCACATCAGAAATAGTTGTGCTTTGTTTCATTCACTAATGTCCCACTGCTCCACTGTGTTTTTAAAACTCCATCTACCCTCACTTGAATAATTTGGATAGTAAGAGAGTTGTTAACTTGAAAACTACTACTAACTAGTACAACTGTTACTATCACAAGGTGGAACAGAACAGTTTGCACACAATGCGGGATTACTCAAAATAAATGACTAAAACTATAAAACCAATTCTTGATGAAAAAACACACACGGATCAATGTCATATAAGGATTTTCAACAGGCAAATTTTAAAATGTAGTTTCTGTTGAACTTTTTCAAGCATTTACAATGTCAGGTCTGCATAAATCTATGTTTGACATTTATATTAAGCATTTTTTGTGTTTTTTTTTTTTTATACAGTTGAATTGGCAACGACCTTAAAAAATGTCATGTGGTGCGACCGAGAATAATCTTAATTTTTTTTTTTTAAACATGGTTGGAATTTTAATCAAAATTCTGAATAATATGAACGTGATATTGATATTTGAAAACATGAAAACATGAAATTTGGAAAAAAAATGTACACGCTCCGACCAAATTTTTTTGAATATTAAGGATATATATATGTTAATCTATTCAAGAAAGCTGAAATTTCATGTGGGACTAAAAACACTTCATAAAATATGTCAAAAAAGAACGAAAATAAATGTGATTGGATTTAGTCTTTTTAAAGAACTTTAAAAATCAGCAGTTAAGCGTGGACGGTCGCACCACATGACATTTTAACATTTTAAGTACAAAAAAACACGCAGAATAACTCTGTTAATTTCTGAAAAAAAATATTTTGTTCCATGGAGGTCAGAGGTACTACAGGTATGTGGGGAATTATTATGAAATTTGAATCTTTTTAAGGCAAGGAAATTGCAATTAGACAGATATCATGTCATTTAGCCACACACTTCTTTCGATGTACAGTTATATTCAGTTGTATAGCCAGTCTGTAATAGTGTAGCTTGTTCACAGCTGCTTGTGTTAACATATTTCTCTAACAAGTCTCCTGCCCACACGTTCACTCTTACCTCATGTTCCTCTCTCACGTTTCATCCTAATGATCTGCGCTTTTGAACAGTTTGTCCAAATCATCCTTGATTTGTGGTTAATAATGCTACAAAGAGCCCAATTTAGGAACTCATTTAACCTAATGTTTTTGTAAAAGACTTTCCTCTGGCAGCAGCTACAACCACCGTACCTGTTACCGAGATTTGTTTTCAGTTTAACAAGTGCTGAATGGGACTTGTGATTGGGATGACCAGCCAATTACCCCAGAAACATGTGCATGCTTTTACAGAGCGATGAAAATCAAACACTAATATCACCTTAGAACCTCACCAGGACTAAACCAGGACTAAACCAGGACTTATTCAGATTGTGAAAACACTTTTGCCTTCATCAGAGGCGTGATGTGTCTCTTATCAGTCGTTGTTCCCAGGCGTGGTCAGTTTGGTGGATCTGGCAGATGTATCAGACTGACCAGGCGTGGTGCTCTCTAGAAAAGTGAGTCCCATGTGTAAAACAAGCTAAACGCTCTCTCGTCTCTGGTGATGGTTCATACGCCGTGCTTCCTGATTTTAATACCATTTTATTTGTGAAAAATCCCTCAGTCGTCCAGGTAGAATCCATGGCAAAAGGAAAATACATTTGTCAACTGGACAAAAGTTATTTGGTTGAATACGTTTCTCAGCTCATCTGAGCTGCTTCTTCAATTCTGATCCGAATGCTGGAAAACACAGTCTTATATCTGCTGCAGGGAGGAGCTAAATACAAAGTAATTACATAGAAACTAACACATGTTAGTTTACAGTTTAAGTTTATTAGCTCAGCCTATTGTACTGGTCATAAGTGTGGGGACGTAATTAGCAGAATAATCCAGGCCCATAATGGGTGATTACACCTCTGGGTCTGACCTGTCTCGCCCTATTGTTTTCTTTGTTTGTTTTGAAAAAGGTTTGAGCAGAGAGTTATAGATGGGAGAAAGATGATGTCTGAGGCCTCCATTCCTGTTTAAGGAACAAAAATAGCCTCTTTAACTCCCCTCTCAACATTCTGACCAGAACTGAAGAAGCGGCTTGGATGAGCTGCGAAACGTATTCAACCAAATAACTTTGTCCAGTCGACAAATTTATTTTCCTTTTGCCAATACCATCTTATATTCATCTGTAGTATTTGTGTTCATCTGTTCCTACTATTTTAGTCAATGGCATGATTTTTCCATACTTGGAGTTATGTTTTGTTTCATTCACACATCTTTGAATGTATTATTAGTTTGTCTGTCTTCAAAGCTCTGAATGCTTTGTTATCGTTCTGTTTCATGTTAACAACTCCCTTTTACCTCAAGCTCAGTTTAGATTTGCAATTCCAGGGTTAAAATGA
>KN495418.1:0-25394 GCA_000787155.1 Scartelaos histophorus
TTATTTATTATTTTATTATTTTTATTTATGTATTATTTATTTTATTTTTTCTTATTATGCTTCATTCTCTGACATCTTTGTTTGCTAATTTAACAATTTTGTGAAGCCCGCCAAGAAAACTGTTGTTAAGATTTGGGGCTATACAAAATTGAATTGAATTGAATTAAAAATAATTTGCCTGCAGTTAAAACAGGGAAGGGGAAAAGATTTTGACTTAGAAAATGTTTCGAACTGAGCATCTTTATTTTATGTTTTTACTTTTACTTCTTTGGACTTCTATACATCTACACCTCCAATGCACGTTACACATTACGAAAATGTTAATCTGATGTTAAAACAAATCCAAAGCAAAGCAAAAAACTGTTGCTATATCAAAACAATTAAGAAAACCACCAGTATTAGATGAATCACTTCACAAACCTGCTTTAACATTGTAAAAACACATACAATCAGTAGAAGGCAGGTTCAGTTTCAAGCTCTTTGTGTCAGACCGGACTTTGCCTCCAGTGGAGAAATGCCATCAGTGTCGATAGTGATGACAGAAAGAACGGAAACCACCTGGAGTTAAACCTCTCTCAAGGTCACCCCCGCTCATTCTTCTACCCCTCTGGATTGTAAAAAATCCCTGGGGGTCGACGCTGTGCCTGTCTGAGCCCATCCACGGCTTAAGATCAATGTAGACAATTTCCTCCCTATTAGCAATTTGTTTGGGATTATTTCTGACTTAAGTTTGTCTAAGCAGATATCTTATTCTAAAAGCGAGAATACGTTTTGAAAGTAAATGTTTTGCCAGGTGGATGCAGGAGACCACCAACACAGGTTATGTTTTCATTTCACTCGTTTTGCCAAAATTAATGAAGTGAAATTTTTTGGGAAGGTGCAGAAGTTAAACAAGAAATTGCTGAAGTTCCCAGGTGCAGAAAGCAGCGTAGCCTGGAGGGTTTAGTGCCAGTGTAGGTCATAAATCTGCACTCTCATCACCGCTGCCTTTAACACAGACAGCAAGAGAGTCTGAGTAAGTCTGCTAAAGATTTTTATGAGAGTCAAAAAAAAGTTTGCAAAATTTAATCTGAAAAGAAAAAGAAAAAGAAAAAAGAAAGAAAAAGGCTTAAGTGAGTGAATATAAAGTATTTTTTGGCTTTTGTTAGTTGTTTTACGTGATAACTGTGAGGAATGGTCCAAGAAAAAAGAAGTCTTAGTTCCAAAAAGCTATGAAACAATTACAGAAATAACATAAAATAAAACTGATCAAAATCGTGAGACCAAAATTGTGAACTGAACTGCATAAATTATGCATTATAAATTATGTTAAAATCTTTTTGTGGACCTTTTGTGTCCCATCTTGTCTTGTGGGAATTGTCTTGTTCCACTCTCAAACATATCGTATAGTTTTCACTTACTGACAGATAAATGTTCAAATTTGAACAGAGAAAAAAAATGGGGCCAAAGCTATTTCACTTCACCAAGATGTGTTTTCTAAAGAATTATCACAGAGCTGCAGACGTGCTGAAATTAAACCCCAATTGAACGGGAATCCACCAAAATCCCACGGTCGTATAACATGTTTACATGAGTAACCAGCATTGTGAATCTCAGCACGGACCCGGCCATCTCTTTTCAATCTTCTCATCAAACTCTGGCTTTTTGCATGATTAAAAGCACATACAAGAGCTGTGCGCCTTGCAGATGTTGCCATAAATCAGAGCTTGGCCCTGCCTCTACAACTGGCTGCTTGACAAACCCTGCACAATAACTGCGGCCCCCACCCCACCCTTCCAGTAAACGGGGGGAAAAAAAAGAAAAAAAAAGTCTGGAATTCCTATCCGACTGCTTGTAACTCTTTCAGGACTATTGTAAAGTTGGAGCCGTGTCAGCACAGGTGGAAACCCAAGGGCTCGTAAAATCACACAGAGGAGAAGAGGCCCCGCCTACTTGAGGCTTTCTCTGCCGCAACAATGTCTTGAACTCCTCCAGTCTGCGCTGGCCCTCGCTGTGACTAATCCCACTCAAATCTAAGGAGCTAAATCAGCTCGCCAGCCGATGTGTCTGTGAACGCTGGTAACACGCTCCCCCATGACCACAAAGACACCACCAGGGTAATGCAAAGGAGTGAATCATTCTACAAGCAGCTTTCTAAGGCTTTCAGATGAGCATACTGCAGTTCTTCTATTTACATATACACATTTTTCTGTTTTGAGTACCAGTGGCGTCAGATTTTTTACATTTTTTTGGTATAGTTTAATTATTTTACATAATGGATAAGCCTGCACAGTTCAAAAATCTTATACAGATTTATATATTGCCAGTCCTTATTGTCCTTATTGTCACTTTCTTATTGTCCTTATTGGCAGTGGACTCGTCCTGGCCATCTATGCCTGTCCGTCCATGGGAGTGGATCTCTCCTTCACTGTGGTTCTCCTCGAGGTTTCTCGGTTTTTCCCACTGTTTTTTTTTTTCGAGTTTTTCCTTCCGAAGAAGGGGGGTCTAAGCACAAGAGATGCTGGGACAATTATCCATCTGCCTGCTTGTTGTTGGACATTCCGTATTTTTGAATTATTAATTAATTACTAATTATTATTATTATTTTTATTTTTTTTCTTGTTCTGCTCATTCTCTGACATTTTTGTTTGCTAATTTAACAATTTTGTGAAGCCCGCCGAGATAACTGTTGTTATGATTTTGGGCTATACAAAAATAAATTGAATTGAATAGAATTGAATATAGCACTGTCCAGACTTCCTTTAGACCTCTTTTCATTCAGGTGGGTCAAGTGTAATCCCCCAATAAATAAGGGATCTGCACCATCAACCTTCTGGGTATAAAACCTCCCTTACGTCCATTACATTATATAACAATACTTTCTTTTCTCTATCTGAGCCTCTTCTGCATCCACTTACTCAGCTCATGTCCACTTTCACTTCATTCTCTCAAAGCCTCTTGCTTGGCAGACTTCTCCCCACAATCCAGTTACAAACCATTTTCTTAACACACAAAAGCCTTTACATTTTGGCTCTCAAACAGATGTACCCATTTAATTCATCGAAATAACTCCAAAAGTGAATTTAACTCGCGCATCTTATACAAATGTAAGAAATTCCGTTTATGGCTGACCATTTTCAGAGCTGTAAAAACTGTAAAGCTCAAAATGACTTTCCCACTATGTAGTAATACTTAAGGTGTTGTATTTTATACTAAAAAGTTACATAGTATACATGGTCGGGTGGTTTTCATAGACTCTGGGCTGAAATTCAACCTGATGGAAAAGTAATTGCACACGTTATAAATGACTGTGGGATTTTTGAGGCTTCCAGGAGGATTCTGGCTTATGTTTGTCATTAAGTTTAGTTATTTGATATGAACAAAAGCCTCTCACCTCATCGATTGTGTAAAGGTAATCTGTCAACATTTCTTTTTTCAGTCTTACTTCACTCAGGAGGACAGGGCTCACTCATTATGTTTCTATAAAGTACAATGTTTAAGTATGTAGTAAGTAAGCCAGTGAATCAGTATACAAGAATTCGATTAGAAGTTGAAGTTTGAAGAATTTGAAATCTTTTAAAATGTGCAATTGTGGAGTTGAGGTAAAGAAGAATGACCATCACATCTGAAAACACATCACACACAACATTTTCAACTGCATGTATTGAAGAACTACAACCTTAGATACAAAAAAAAACCCCAAAAACCTGGGGTCAATTGAACTTACCTTTATCTTATGCTACTATCTGAAAATGATTCGTTCTGACAAGGCATATCTAATACATGCATGAGCTCAGTGGTCAGCCTCCAATCCCCCGGCACACTTCCTGAGCTTTATAACTCAGGAATAATCATTTCTGCGAGCCGCCTGCAGCCATTTAATACAATAAACATATGTCTTCGTGTCACCACATCTGGCAGCAATAATGGCAAATTAGCTACAAAATTCAGAGTGTCTGGCAATAAGATAAGGCTGAGGCATGCTAAATTCATTTTCTGGGGGAGTGCGAGACAGCAATGACCTCGGGAGCTGACCCTGGATCAGTTATGAACCCGACAGGCCAACGTAATGCAAGTCCTACAGTCTGAGCTCAGATCTGCAGCGCTGGACCCCGCGGCTTCTGTGCCAGTCAACGGTGGTCTGGGGCAATAGTGGGACTTCCTGTCTCATTTCACCAGGAGCAGAATCAAAGAGAGGAAATGATGCCCTAATCTGGCTGGTCTTTGCCTTTTGCCCACTGGCTGGAAAAGGATATTGTCGCCAGTTGCAGATTTGTGCGGAGGCTTCATATCCACAGGCTTTTTTATGATAAAGTAGGGGAAGCTTGCTCTGCCTCAGTCACTTGTCACCACAAATTGTTCTTGGGCTGCAGCAATTTTAGCAACTTTGGTGAACGAGTAAATAAACCATTCCGACCAAAGCAGCATGTTTAAAAGGGGGAATTACAGCCATTCAGCCTAATTGCAACATGCATTTTTCACTCAAGTGTTAAAATGAATTTAGAAATGTGGCAGAGAACAACAGTAAAAAAACTGATTTTACATTTGTATAATCAGGATGTCAGTGGATGTCTTTTATTATTTTTTTCTTTATTGACTTTGGTCGACAATTGCAGTATATAATTTGTAAAAAAGAAAATTGGATGACATTTTTTTCATCATTTCAAATGCACGAAGCCATCAATAATAACCCAAATTCTGTTTCATCTTTCTTTTGTTCTGTGACCTTCTATTGCACTTTATCTCAAATATAGTTTTTCAGTTACTTTTTGTATTTGCTGTTCTTGAGTAATGAATAACAACACTCTCTTGAGTAAAGTTTTTTGGCTACTCCCCCAGTACTGATCCACATGATCCATGGTGAATAAGCAGCTCTGCTCTGTGTACCATGCCTTTGAAAAGGTTCAGAGGAAATGTCCTGTTTGCTGGACTCTTGAGCCCCAGCTGTTGCCCAGGTGTGTGGATGTGTGTGGCGGCACCATCTTGTCCCAATCGCAGCCTCCTCAAAGAACTGGCAGCACTTCCAACAAAGCCTCTCATTCCATTACAATGGAGTAAAGGCGTTCAGAGGAGCTCTGCATACAGAGCACAGCCAGGTGTACTAAACATTAGTCAGCCACACGGACAGGGAATAAACAGCATGTCTTAACAAAGCAAACCATCAGCGTTTCCATTCACAGCTCCAACTGCAATGACTGAGCATGAATGAAACTGCTCTAAAGTATGCATCTTTTCAGAGAGAGAGATTTTCAAGGTTATTTGATTTAAAAAAGCTGGGTGTTTATGTCAGATCTTTGTGAAATGTTGTCTACTTAACAATTTCTATACATTAAGTCAAGGAATAACAATCTTTTCTCTAAGGGTTGGGGTTAGGGTTTGTGTGTCTAATATGTTTGTTTGCTACTTTGACACTGTGCATTCAATTCTTGTATGATATAATATTATAATACATCCATATAATCCAGATGATATAATATCCATATAATACAATATTATATGGATATACTTCTCATTTTTAACTGACACTAATCCCTACAACATACCAACTTGATTTTCCCCCATGTGGACAGGTCTGACACACAACCCCTGCGCTTGAATAGGGGCTCTTGACTAAATCCCCTCCAAAGTGCAGGCAGCACCATCTTGAATGTGGCATTTGGTAAACACGTCTTCTCCTCTCCGCGGCGGCAGAGACGATTTGCAAGTGCAAGTTTCAACAGCTAACAGTGAGGCACAAGCACACCTTTTTCCCTCACGGTGCAGAGGAGAGGCCTAAAATAACAAATGGCCCGACCGGGACAGGGGAGGTGAGGGGAGAGGGGTGAGGGGTGAGAGAGTGAGTCACCCAAACACATGTAAACACAGGGACTAGCTCAGGTTTGTGCAATATTAGTTCAACTGCAACTTCAGGGCGTTAGCAGGGCTTAGATGTAATTATAACATGTGTATTTGCAGACAGTTATTAGCTAGGGTGTAATTATAAAAGCATTGTGTTCGGTGTTAGCCTTAGCCCTGGGAGCTCAATATCATCATTCATGAGCCATTAGAATGTAAGAATGAATAGTAAATCGTCTTAGCCCACTGTTCCTTTTTTAAGGTGCAGTATGTAACTTTTCCAGTGAGGATCCATCACCTGCTTGTCTCCATGGCTTTAGTTTAGCTTAGAATGTTCCACAGTAGCAATACATCTATCATGCACTTATTTAATTGCTGGTGTTGTATTGAATTCCCTGCTAAAACATGCATCATCGCCTATTCACAGATCTGACATGTAACATGGGCTGGAGGAGCCACTTTCTTGTCTCCATGGAGATAGTTTGATGCCATTTGCAGCAGTAACAGCTTCACGGTGACGAGCAAAAAGTTAATAGTCCACCTGAAGAAAACTGGCATATGCAAACCTTATTGGAGATGGTCGCTTATAAAATGGATGTCCATATTTTCCGCTTTCCCAGATACTTCCTGAAGAGTTCCTGGTTAATCCAGACCAGCTGAGAGACATGACCACAGCCTCTTCTTCTTGAGAGGTTTCTTCTTCTTCTTCTTCTTCTTCTTCTTCTTCTTCTTCTTCTTCTTCTTCTTCTTCTTCTTCTTCTTCTTCTTCCTTCTTCTCCATGGGCTGGAGGAGCCACTTTCTTGTCTCCATGGAGATAGTTTGATGCCATTTGCAGCAGTAACAGCTTCACGGTGACGAGCAAAAAGTTAATAGTCCACCTGATGAAAACTGGCATATGCAAACCTTATTGGAGATGGTCGCTTATAAAAATGGATGTCCATATTTTCCGCTTTCCCAGATACTTCCTGAAGAGTTCCTGGTTAATCCAGACCAGCTGAGAGACATGACCACAGCCTCTTCTTCTTGAGAGGTTTCTTCTTCTTCTTCTTCTTCTTCTTCTTCTTCTTCTTTTTCTTCTTCTTCTTCTTCACGAGAAGGAGCAATGGCTTCACCCAGATCTCCCCAACCAGATACTTGAATTTTGGTTATTTCTTTCCACGATTAATCCTCTATAACCTTTTACTTTAGCAGGTATTGGTGTAACATTCACATTTCTCTATAGGTTTTTGGCCCTTCATCAGCTTTTGTCATCTCTGCAGGACCTCCCAGGACACCCAGAAACCTCTTTTATTGGACTCCAAACAACAAACAAAATTTCTTTCGCTTACTATTTGACTATTTTTTGCTACCACACAGAAACAATGACTAACCAAGGGCCTTTCATGTTTGTGAGTGACTGCAGCTATGATGAAATAGCCACTAACTGTCTTTCGCTAATATGGATAATACTGGGTAAGGCTGTTAGGGTTATGGTCTCCCACCCCTTTTATTGTTTTAGGAGATCACATTAGGACAAGTACAACCATGAGGCACGGAAACTAGTCATTTTTACTGCAGTACTGACAAACCCAACTTCTGCTATAGCATTAACGTCCCGCTGCTTTTTAAAACTATTATCTACAAAACAAACAAGTCCTCTAATAAGTCTCTTTAATAGCAAACACTGGAAGAATAAGGACCAAAGACCAAACTATATAAAAGAGTATTAGGGCTGTGTATTGCTACTGGGACAGATTTTTAATGGCCAGGAGCAATGTTTTAATATTGTTTATTAAGCTATTATGAGAAACTTATGAGCCATATTTTTCATTAGTAAAGGTAGAGTAAATATGTACACTAACTGATAGTCTGAGAGCAAAGTTTCCAGCTTAGTCACGTTCATTAATTTGGAGCAGAAATTGAGGTAATAAAAGTATAAGCCTGTGATTACTAACAGAGAACAAACAATAACACTGAATTATGTCCTGAGCTGTAATGGAGGCAGCGTTGAAAGCAAACAAAATGTGCACTTAGCGTTTTTCTTTGTCTCAGTGGGGAATCTCATTCATTATAGACTGGAGTCGTCCTTGGCGGTCTGTGGCTGTTGCTTGAAAAGTTAAAAAAAAGTACATTTGCTGCCAAAAGGATTCTTAGCTACACCTTCTGCGGGAATAAAAGCAGTATCTCCCTTTCATTATCCCATTTTTCATGCACCTCTACAAATACTTTCTTCAGTAACATCCGAGAGGCTATTTTCAAGTGCAGAAGACTCACCAATGTGCCTGGTACTGCTGTAATGTGCAATATATCCTATTTCAGTCGCTCAGGTTGCCATAGCCTTAGCAGTAGTACTTTTAGGCTGGAGCTGTGGCAAAAAGTAACAAAGTATAAACGTAAAAGTACTGCACAGTTTTTAGTTATCTGTTCATTTTACAGTGGATACATTTGACTTTTACTTCCAAACATCTGAGAGCAGGTGCCTGTGCATAAGACTCCACTGCAATTGAACTGAAAAGTAAAAACTAATTTTCCTTATGTTTTGGCACCTTTTAAAATTAATGTTCATGGAGATCTCCTGCGTAAAGGCTTTGAGATCTAGTACTGGTTTGGTCCAACCAACGTAAAATTGTATTTAAAATAATAAATTAAGTTGTTGTCCAAATATAAGCCAATTGTACATCCAGATCACTATATTTGACCAGTTAATAGTTCTAACATGTGTGAAATCTGTGTGGTGAATACATGAGGTGCATGTTGGACCCTTTGTCACGGGTCCTGTTCATAGTGTTTATGGACAGGATTTGTAGGCTCAATCAGGGGCCGAAGGGGGTCCGGTTGGGGGCTGCAGGATCGCATCTCTGCTGTTTGCGGGTGATGTTGTCCTGATGGCTTCATTGAACCAGGACCTGCAGCACTGGGGAGGTTTGCAGCTGAGTGCAAAGTGGCTGGGATGGGGATCAGCCCCTCTAAATCTGAGGTCATGGTTCTCGACCGGAAAAAGGTGGTTTGTCCCTGCTTCAAGTAGAGGAGTTCAAGTATCTTGGGGTCTTGTTCATGAGTGAGGGAAGGACGGAGCGTGAGATTGACAGACGGATAACAACAAGTGTCGGCAGTGATGCAGTTTCTGTATCAGATCATTGTGGTGAAGAGGGAGTTGAGCCAAAAGGCAAATCTCTCTATTTACTGGTCAGTCTACGTTCCTACTCTCACCTATGGTCATGAGCTCTGGGTAGTGACCGAAAGAATGAGATCGTGGATGCAAGAGTTTCCTCCGCAGGGTGGCTGGGCGCTCCCTTAGAGACAGGGTGAGGAGCTCAGTCACACGGGAGGAGCTTGCAGTAGAGCTGCTGCTCCTCCACAACAAGAGGAGTCAGCTGAGGTGGCTCGGGCATCTGGTCCAGATGCCTCCTGGGCGACTCCCTGGGGAGGTGTTCCGGGCATGTCCCACCGGGAGGAGGCCCCGGGGAAGACCCAGGACACGCTCCTGACTGGCCTGGGAACACCTCAGAGTTCCCCCAGAGGAGCTGGAGGAAGTGGCCGAGGTGAAGGAAGTCTGGGAGTCCCTGCTTAGACCGATGCCCCAGCAACCCAGCCCCAGATAAGTGGAAGAAAATGGATGGATGTGTGAAATACTTTTTTTAGACTGAAAAAAGTTCATTATAAGTAAAAGCTGTTTATTTATGTGACAGGTAAAGTGGCTTCTTAATCTTTGTAGCTTGTTTCTTTCTCAGTGTCATGTCTTCTGTAATGATTGTTTATTGTTTGTTCATGTGGTTGTTGTGTCTCAAAGTGCACTTTTCGCACGTTTTTCCAGTGTGTTTTAACTCCAAATAGCAAATAAACTAACCTAACGTTTACTCGAGTAAAGCGTTCTGTTAATTTATCTGTACTTCTACTAAAGTAATGAGTCAAATACTTCTTCTACCACTGAGCTGACTGCTTTAATTCATCTGAAGGTGGCACATTTACTGGCATAAAGATTTTGCAGGAGGATTAAAGACAAATATGAAAGTAGCTACACACATTTAAGGTGTTTTATTGTAATTGTGCAAAACATTGCTTCATTCAATGCCAATGGCCATAATAACTAAACATACAGGGCTGCATATTCTTATTCAGAAATAGTAAGCAAAAATAATACAATCTGTTATATACACTTTACAAATTACAATAAACTTTATATAAAACAATTTATTCATTCAACTCTATTGTTGTATTGAGCTGTGTCACAAAACAGCTGCATTTCGTCCCTTTTTAGGAACATGCCTTTGTCCGTTACATTCACTTGTTGCACTAAAGTCTTTTATTGCAATGTCCTTTCAATGAGGTAGACATTTTTGGTTGTCTTCTTCATGGGGAACAAAAGCAGACAGACATCTTGTCAGCTAAGTACTTGTTCTTCTCTGTGTGTTGGAATCAGTCCTGTTGTTGTCAAAAGGCTGTTCATATACACTGTGTTCTGAGTCTCTGGGGTGGTCCTCCTGCTCCGAGTCTGTGTCTGGGGCAGTGTAGGGGTTTTCATGGAGAGTCATCCCGTTATGGGTCACTGGTGGAGGGATAAACCCGGGGTAGAGGTCCTGCTGGGGTCTCCATGGAGCTTTCCCAAATGTGCCTGCAGGGGAAAGACGAGGTCGTTATAGAGAGTATCAAATAAAGGTCTTGGCAATTCTTCAAACTAAAGCTGAAGTAAAGCATATTTAGTTTATCCAAGTCTGTCATGATAATTTCTATATTGATTTATTGTTCAGCTATGACAAATGGAACTGTGATTTTTGGGGTCAATATTTGTCATGTGTACTTTTATCTGAGTTACTGAGAAATCTGTAGTTATTTTTTGGCTATGTAATAAGATTTGAGCCATGGAATGTTGAATTAATGACTTTTATGACTCATTGCAGATGCAAACTAAGTACTTAAGTGTTTCATTCTGCTTTTTATTTATTGCAGCTCATGATTTTTTATCAGTATTGTAGATTTAAACGTTTTTGAAGTATAAATCAGCTCTTACGCTGTTGTATCAGTGGGATAAATTTGTTTTAGTATTATTGTTTATCATCTATATTTACTTCAGCAATATATGGCAGTTCAAAATTTGTTATCACCATGTCTGTTTTGACCCCATAAAATATTAAGCTGATAGTAAAACTAAATACATCCTTAAAGGTGGACATTTACCTAAACCTCAGTTGTTACGGCAGTTGTTCTCTATGTTGTAAAATGTTTTGCTAATTTTTTTCCAAAATAAATGTAAAAAGGGAATATAGCTTACTGGTATTTAAAGAAGAGAGACTATATACATTACTAGACCACTGTTTTGTAAAGTAATTTGATACTTACCCATGAAGGTGTTATATGGAGAGAGGGATTCTGTGCCATAATCGCTCGTATCTCCTTCATCCACAGATACGTGGCGCTCACTATGCGGCAGTGTCTGGCCATTATGGAGGCTGCCGTTGGGCATGGGCATTAGCACCGAAGAGGAGCAAAGGTCAAAAGGCTCGGAGAGCAGGTAGTCCCTTCGTTTGGAGCTGGGCAGACTGCCTGTGTAGTTCATGCAGTGAGATTTTTGATCAAGTGAACAGCCTGGACAGAAAACGCACCGTTTTTAAGTAACACGAAGACAATATAGAAGAGATCTAGTAAGGTTTATCATAATAACTTAGCTAAAAACATACCTGTGTAAACATCAGAGGGGTCATTGGGATACAAGTTGTCTCGTCTTAGCAGTGACCCAATAGGACCTTGATAGTGACAGAGCAAGGGGTCAATGGCCGCCTCCAAATCTGTCTCACTTCCTGTATCAAGCTGACAGAGCCCTGGATAAACAAAGACAACCAAAACTTTAGTATTCAAAACATTTTATCAATATGAAAACGTCTCCTGTATGTACGTACCATTCATGTCTTTGGGTTGGAGATAAAACCCACTGTACTGATGACTGCTGCCGCTCTCTGATGGGATGTACCCGTCTTGGCGATCAGCGAGGGTGCCCTGGGACGAGAGGTAGCTGGGAATATCTGCAGGTAGGTTGGTTTCATCTAGGGAAAAAATGCATGAAGCACATTTTTAAAGACCAAATGCAAATGTGTCTTACAATTAGACCTTTCACGAGAATTACTAGTACTATCTTAAGTGTTGCATTCTTTACTGCAGCATTGTACATTTAGAATACTTTTCTGGGATAATCCTGCTTTATAGTTTGGTTTGAGTATTATCGTTAATTGTCTATATTTACTTCAGCACGGTATTGCACAAAATATGTTACTGTGACAGGCCTTATAATGACAATAAATACATTTTTTGACATTTAAAGAACATTTCTAACTGCAGAAACCTTACCTGTATTAGTGACACTGCAGTTCTCGTTCCTTCTTCGTGTGTGGTAAATGATGACCACCCAGACCAGCGAGGTGCCCACCACGCAGCACACCACCGCTATGATCACGATCCCAACAGTGGCCCAAGCGTCTTCATCCGTCCCGCCCACTCCCATAATCCCCACACCGACTCCGCCTTGGACTCCGGGATCGCAGTTGGGGTTCGGTAACACGGACAACCGGACGTTCCCTCTCTCTGTCCCCAGCGCGTTAGACATCTCGCAGGTGTATTTCCCGGCGTCGGCCTCGGCGGCGTCCACGATGATGAGGAGCTGATTGGCGGCTGCGAAAAAGTGGCGTTCCGTGACCAGTAGGGGGCTGTCGTCTTTAGTCCAGTTGAGTTTTGGGGGAGGACTGCCGCCTGCGATGCATTGAAGGACTGCAGTTTCACCTTTTGCAACGGTGCGGTCCATAAGAGGCCTCAGGAAAGATGGTGTTTCTGTAGAAATTAAGACAGTAATGAAACAATTATATTTATTTGTGTTCTTAAACTTATAGTATTCAGTTCGACATATATGCTTCAAGAGTTTCACGGGTCAGTGGTATTAAACTGATGTGAATGTGGGACCCTGTTAAGATTTTCTGTCTATCTCTATAGAGAAAAGTAGATACAGACCGAGTAAAAATGCATATTTCTATATTATATTACCAATGCATAGTCTAAGTATATGTCCTGTCATTGAATAAATTGACCAAAAAGTGTCATAATGCACTTTTTTAAAACACATTTTGAGGTTTAAGCCAGATTTTTAACACTCCCATGCATCCTCTCACCCATTAGAAACTACAGACCCACAAATGGCTGTCATGAACTTCCTTAATGTGATCTATTTCTGCAGAACCCCCAAGTTCTTTAACTTATAGATAATAGACCTTATAGGAGTAGAGGTCTGTTAGAATAACTTTTAATAAGGTTTTCTTGTACAATGTCACATATCGTACTTGCCTAATGAATTTGAATGACCATTATAGATAATTAAAACAAATAAAACTAAATTTGTTACATGAAAAACAACTTACCAAGCACAGTGAGCGTAGCATTGGCAGAAATGGCTCCTGCGGTGTTCTGAGCAGTGCAGCTGTAAACTCCAATGTCCTCAGTTTTGACATCGACGATGAAGAAGACATCATCCTCTGGCATCACGTGCATGCGGCGTTCACGGGCAGCTGGGAAATCTGTGCCTCCGTCCTTTTGCCAGGCGATCTGAGGTGAGGGGTGTCCGACTGCGGCGCACTCCAGTCGGGCTGTAGCTCCGGCCCGGATACTCAGGTCCATGGGCATTTTAGTGAAGGAAGGAAGCACTGAGAAGATATTTTTTTGGGATTAACTTAATAAAATAGTATAACAAAATTAAAATAATAAAATGTATTGGTCCCACCTAATTAGTATAATGTATTGAATGCATTTTAAAAGCCCAATACAAATAAAATAATACAAGATAAGATGAATTAATGAAAAAAGATGGGTTTTGAACATAGCTGACACATTGGCAACATGCGCACTGATGTAATGTTGTTATAAAATATTATCTTATATTCATATTACTTTATAGTGTCACTGCACGTTATAATATTGCAAATACAGTACCAAAGGACTGTGCCAAAGGACTGCCGCCATACAAAATAACAGTAGTAGTATTTCCAAAGTCTTTTACGTATCCCACAAAATAAATAGAGATCGACATGCCAGCCAACTCCATATAGCCCTAAGCCAAGATAAATGGTATTGAATCACTTAATCACTTACTGTTGACAGTGAGCCTGGCCTTGGTGGAGTATGATGACCCAAAATGGTTTGAGATGACACACTGGTATTTGCCTTCGCTGGAGAAGTCAACATTGCGCAGTTGTAGCGTGGTGGTGTACTCCGTCACTTCTGTGTCCCCGCCCGCTCCTCCCTGCACCCTGAGGTGGGCCTGGTTGTGGATTTCGACATCGTTCAGGACCTCATTGTCTTTTTTCCAGGCAAAAGTCATGGGTGAGTCACTGGAGCTGGCCGCCGAACACACGAAAGTGACGTTTCCACCTTTAAGGGCTGACTGGGTCTCCGGCTGCACGGTGATCTGAGGCTTTGGAAAGTCGTCTGCAGAGAAAAAAAAGGAATATTTTAATACATTAGGAAAGCATAATGTAACGCTAAAGAGGGAGGGGTGGACACTAACGGTAAAGTTAGCTAAGTTCATGGAGTCTTCATTACTTCAATATGATTTTGATTTGCCATTTGACACAGACCACACAAAAAATACAGATACAAGAATTACAGAAGACAGATGTATTGTGTCACGTAAATGGCATTAGCTGTTCTTAATATTATAAAAGTTTTATGTAATGCCTGTTTTGACGTTTCTAAATTACTACTTTATGTTATATTAATGAACACAGACACATATTCAAGGCTTCTTATAATTTCTTGCAGCAATAAGAAGAAAGAGCTCACACCAAGCCCGCACATATTTTTGACTGACTTGGAAAATTATGAACGTGGTAAATTTCCACAACATTTTCATCAAGAAACTCATTGCAACGTGCCAACATCAGGAAAATTCTGTATAATCTGAGCTTACGAAATGGAAAAACTGCTTCAGATAAACAACACTTTTTTGACGCCATCAGCCTATGCATGTGTGTATGTTTGTGTGTGTGTGTGTGTATGCTTAAGCACAACACAGAATGAAAGCATCACTCACCGCACACAAAGTCCTCTTGGTTGACAGAGAACACGCTCCTGCCCTTCAGCATTTGCGGGTGGGCACAGCTGGCGTTGACGCAGGACAGGAAACTCTGCTCCGCCACCCACACCGGGAACCACTTGAGCTGGCAGTCGCACAACAGGCTGGAGGTGTTGAGACGCCTGGCAATGCAACACATACAGAAAGACATCAGTCACTCCCAACGTGCGCTGCTATGCTTTACTGGAAAACTACAAACCTATACTGTATATGTTTTATAGAGAAAAGCATATGGGAAAGGGTAGGGCTATATCAAGGCTTCAAGAGATGCAAATGGAAAAATCATGGGTGCTTGAGAGAGTTTTAAAAATGCAAATGGAAAAATCATGGGTGCTTGAGAACACTGTATGGATATGCCAATAAAACCTAAAATGTTTTTTGTTTCATTTAGTATAGAGAAAAAAACAAGAGAGGTTCCATATTAGATTAGAGCTAAAAAACTAGTTTCCATCTGCAGAGTCTGATTGGCAGGAATACATTATACAAAACAATTACACTTAATCAACAATGACAGAAGATTGGGGAATCTGAAGTTCTTCTATAGACTCATACACTAGAGAACTTGTTAATACATAATCAGTATTAAAACAGCAGATGGATGCATTGAATATTTGACATCCAAACTAATCCATCCAAGCTGCCTCTGTAGTTTTCTCTTTTACATTTGGACTTGTATTATTAGCATGTAACTCACACACTTCTGCCCAATGCTGTTTTCCCAGCCACCCATAATGACTTTCACCTGGAGACCTGTCTCACGTCAGTGTTCACAAAAACTGCCCTGCGAAACTAAAATACTCACAGCTCCTGCAAGTTCTTCATTTGGGAAAAGGCGTTTGCTTGGAGGGACATGATGGCATTGTTACTCAGATCCCTATAGGAAAGAAACAGAAAATAGATGAGGATTTATACGTTTGTTCGTGTATAAAACTTCCGTAGAGTGAAAAAAGGGGCGAAGTCCAAACTTGAGCTGGGAAAAACTCTAATTAGAATCAAATGTTGTGCACGCTGGTGATCAATAAAGCCCCGGAGGAGGGATACTGATGGCCGCCTTTTGTCTTTCCCACATCAAAGCGAAGCAATGAGAGGAGACGACTTGAACAAACAAGCTCTGTGTGACTCAGCCTGCTAAGTTTACGGCTTGGATTTTGGCAACAATCGCTGAAACATAAGGCCGTACTCACAGGTGCTGTAGAGCGTCCAGTCCGGAGAAAGACTTCTTGGTGACGGAGCGGATTTGGTTTCCCTGCAAAAATCTGGGAAAAAACGCGCACAATGTGATCAGTATTCAGTTCGACATATATGCTTCAAGAGTTTCACGGGTCAGTGGGATTAAACTGATGTGAATGTGGGACCCTGTTAACATTTTCTGTCTATCTCTATGGAGAAAAGTAGATACAGACTAAGTAAAAATGCACATTTATATATTATATTACCAATGCATAGTCTAAGTATATTTCCTGTCATTGAATAAATGGACCAAAAAGTGTCATAATGCACTTTTTTTAACGCATTTTGAGGTTTAAGCCAGAATTTTAACAATCCCATGCATCCTCTCACCAACTACAGACCCACAAATGGCTGTCATGAGCTTCCTTAATGTGATCTATTTCTGCAGAACCCCCAAGTTACCCAAGTTAGGTTATGTCACTGCACCTTATTTAAAATCCATATGAAACCACAGACATGTAACAGGTTGTCATGCACTTACAGTTTCTTGAGTTTGTCCAGCGCAGAGAAGGGGCCGTTCATGTCCTCGATGGTCCAGGAGATTTCATTATTTTGGAGATCCCTTTAAAGAGGAAACAAAGAGAGAACCGCCTCGTAAAAACACACGCCCAGAAAACAACCGTGCTCGCGATGTTAATAAAACTTAATACAGCTTTGCGTTGAGACGTTTAAAATTATATTCAAAGCGGGCCGGAGCTCGACAGGAAGTCCTTCCCAACTTCTGCGGCAGTGCCTTTTTGTCGAGTGAAGCAGAAACGGTTTTACAAGGCAGTGCTGCAGCATTAACATGTGTGCTGCATCTAAAGGGATATTTATACTCTGCGTGCGATTCAAATATGTTTGTGAGTCTCGCACAAAGGAGGTCTGCCACAGATCCGCGAGTGCCATTAAAAACATAATGAATTTTCAATCCTTAATGTATTAGCCATGTAGTGTGCTGGTACTTTAACTGAAACAGGTTCAATCTATTTAACTCCTAGTACCTATTGGTCTGCATAATTTTACTTAAACTAAAGTGCAAAAGTAAAAATTTGTGATATGATGGTTCCAGTATCATTATCTGTGTGATATCTATTACATTTTTATTTTGCAAACGTTAAAAAAAACTACTTAATATACATTTGTAGGACATACTATGGATTTTAAATGGTTTAATTCCTGATAAATAAGTAGGATAGTATATTGTTATCAGCTCAAAAATGCATATCGGAGCATCCCTAATAAAAAAAGCTAACTTCACTACAGACAACTTAGCCCAAATCCAAAAAAAAACCTTCAGTTTGCCACCAAAACCTGGCGATTACTGTTGACAGCCCCACACTGCTGCATGGGAAACAAAATATGAGACATTTTATTGGCTATCCGCAAGGGGGAAAATATACTAAACAACCAAACATGCAGACGCCGAGCACAAACACTGCCAGGGCCAAGTATTTCACAGAGAAATCATATCCTTTGATCCTTCAGCTGGTCTAATGCCTTCAAATAGTAATTTCCCTGCACTGCGTGTCTGGTTATGGCTGATTGGGACCGAGGAAGTCACTCTGTAGTTTACGCGTTGGAGGCGGCGCTATCGTTTGGAGCCCCGGAGCGATCCACCTAACCCGCACACCTGCCCTACAATGACCTCAGCGTTACAACACACATTTGGTTTGAGTTAGCGACCCGAGATTTCTGGAGCCTGTTTGCTCGCTCGCTGTGGGAACGGGAGGGGGGTTGAGGGGGGAGGTGTGCCCTTGTATGCACAGGAAAGCTCAGGAAAAGGGGTCCTGTTTGAAGAAAAAGGGGGGGGCGTTGAGGTCGGCGGGCTGTGCCTTGTAGAGGTTTTTTATGTGCGCTGGGAGACCTCAGTGCAGTCATTTATTTCCCATCCCCAAAACAAATCAGGCAGGAGATTTCCACTCAGGCGAGGGATTGATGGCGGAGGTGGCACCGCGATTACAAAGAGGTGGGAGGAGCTATGAAGTGCTCTGGTTGTAAATGTTTTCTATAGACTTTCTATAGTTCATTTATGCCACTTGACCGTTTGCATTGTAGCGGTTTATCTACTCCACTCAACTTAATCGCACTAATTAGTTTTTATTCAAGTTGTTTTAGCGAACAAACCTTGGCTGGGGATCAAATTACCTCAAGCTAAGGGTATAGGGTTACAAAGCAAATAGGTTTTAGACAAGATGTAGCAAAAAGAGAGACCAAAACCTTCTGATTAAGATGGGAAATTTGACTTTTCTAGTTTGAACTCCCTGTTTTAACCTTTTAATAACCTTTACATTTGGACAGATGTTTTTGTACATAAATATAATACAATTTAAATAAACATTTGAAGCACTGGGGAGAATTGCATGCAGCTTTTGGTCCATGGATAACAGTCGGCTAAATTCAGACACAGATCTTGTCCTGAAAAGTTTTTCCCAAAGAACTCCCAAAAACAGAGGATATTTTTGGCACATAAGACTGTCTTAAAGTGTGCAATTGTTACAGTAAGTCTAGAAAGGTGTTTTGAAATATAAATTCAAGAACTTGGAATATCTGCATAATTAAGTACTAAGACTTACAGCATCTGGAGACTGGAGAGGCCCTTGAAAGCACCGTCTGCGATGAAGCTCACTCGGTTATTTCCGATGTGCAACTGGTCGAGTAAACTCAGGCCCTCAAAACTGGACTCTTCAAGCCGAGACAGATGGTTGGACGACAGGTTTCTGCAAATACACAAAACATCTCGGTTACCATGTGTGTCTAATATTTACTGTATACTTTAAAACAGCACGCAGACAAAATAGCTGGAAAAAAAGACTGTTAAATGTCACAGGTGGCGTCATTTTGCTTGACTCCATGGAGATAGACTAGTTTAATGTTCTACTGTGGAACGTTCTAGGCAAGCCAAGAATCATGGAGCACCACGGAGAAGAAGAAAAGCTTCAATGCAACTCTAAAAAAATGAATATATAAGTATTTGCAGATAGAAAAGTATGTTCTAATTGACAGGCTCCTTGCTTACTTTTGTTTCGATAAAAAAGTAAAATGAAAATGTGGAGAAAAAAAAAGGCAAAGACACGGCAAACTCTGAAGTGACCGCTGCTGCGAGCAACCACAACAAAGGAAACCAAATCTGTTTCAGGAATGTGTCTATGGTGAAATCTGTGAAGACTGTGGCTGAAGCTGTTGTGATGGAAAATAACAGCTTGATAATAACATCTCCAGAGGGAATTGGAAGGATTTGAGCAGAAACATGCCTTTAAAACTATTCTGTCAGTTAATAAATGTGAACTCTCTCGCTACAGTATATTTAATTGTGATAAAATGTTGAACACAAACCAGATGTTTACTCTTGCGCCGCTTTAGAATGAATGAAAAATGTAAATGTAGTAGTAATGGTATGCATAAACAGGTCAAACTAAATGAGACGTAATTTATTTTACTATTGTACAAACCATGGACTGGTGATTAATTTCATTGGACGCTATAGTATGCAATACAAAAAAGGTCTAGCGCAACTGTTACAAATGGTAGTATTTTGACAATGCATGAGTAATTTTCAGGTTAAAGGTCCACCACTTCCTTGTAGTCATGGAAATGTTATGGTTGTGTCTAGAATATCCCACAGTATGGCATTAAACTCATCTATTTCTAAAGAGACAAGTATTCAAGTATCTGATTTGTGGGGACCCAGGCTCACTCACTGCAGCAATCCATGTTTTTCATTGTATTTTTGAACACTGAAACACCTTTCATTGAATAAGACAACATAAATGTGTTTATTGCCATACTGTGATAAACACAAAGTAAGAATAATATAGTTTAGCCACAGTATGGCATTAAACTCATCAAGTATTCAAGTATCTGATTTGTGGGGACCCAGGTTCACTCACTGCAGGAATCCATGTTTTTCATTGTATTTTTGAACACTGAAACACCTTTCATTGAATAAGACAACATAAATGTGTTTATTGCCATACTGTGATAAACACAAAGTAAGAATAATATAGTTTAGCCACAGTATGGCATTAAACTCATCAAGTATTCAAGTATCTGATTTGTGGGGACCCAGGTTCACTCACTGCAGGAATCCATGTTTTTCATTGTATTTTTGAACACTGAAACACCTTTCATTGAATAAGACAACATAAATGTGTTTATTGCCATACTGTGATAAACACAAAGTAAGAATAATATATAGTCTACTTTATTTCTTCTGGCAGATATAAAACAGTTATAATAACAAGCTAATAATAATGAGATCTTCAAAAAGAAAAATTAAACAGGACTCCTATAGTTCAGTGTTTTGGCTGTACAGTATTTTTGGCATGCATGGAGCTTTCATGTTGGCACAGCATGTTCAGAGCTGGAAAAAAACACTCCTCTTTGTCCCAGTTTGTGCGATAGCGAGAAAAGGCCATGGGGGTAGTGCCAGAGAGGAGCAGAGGGCGACGCACTCAAGTGTTGGGGGTGCAGGAAGTGATTGAAAATGTGTGGGGGGGATAATGAGAGGGGCGGGGGCTAAAAGGTGGACTTACAGCTCGTTGAGTTTTTGGCAGAACTCCCAGGCCTCTGATCGGATCCGACTGATGGCGTTGTGACTGAGGTGGAGCTGATGCAGGGTCAGGAGCCCGTAGAGCCAGCCTTTGCTCACCTCCGTCAGGTTGTTGTAGTCCAGCTGCCTGTAAACACAAATATAAAGTTTAGAGGCACTTGGACAAGGAATGAGAAATGCAGGTGCTCAAAAAAATATGTTAAGTATTATTTATTATATGTAGTAGTAGTAGTATTATTATTTAGTACATTCAAGTTTGTCTGGTAAAATTAAAGAAAATCATTTGTAACCTGATTGCTCACTATTAAAATGACAATTCAAGACACTTTTACAACATCATTATTGGCAATATCTGAGCAGAGTAACATTAAAATTACTCCAAAGGTCCTGGCATTATTAACTATACTTTGTTTTCATATTTTCATAAAAGTATTTTGAACTGATGGGGGTAAAACTTACAAGATTTCCATGTTGCTGAGTCCCCAAAAAGCCCCATCCATGAGGCGGCTCAAACCGT
Source organism: Scartelaos histophorus (assembly GCA_000787155.1). NCBI lineage: Eukaryota > Metazoa > Chordata > Actinopteri > Gobiiformes > Gobiidae > Scartelaos > Scartelaos histophorus. The sequence goes on from KN495418.1 coordinate 21,179, forward strand.
TCCTCTGCATCTTCAGAGATTTCAGAGCGTGGAGACCGTGAAAAGCCAAACCTTCAACTCTACGAACGCGGTTTCGGCTCAGGTCTCTAAAAAAGAAAAGGACACATTTGAGTATATTAAAATGTTAATTTATGTTACTGGCTAATGGCAGGGTCCCGTACAGATGCTGGAGGTTGGCGAGCTGAAAGATCTTTGCTGGAATGGAGGACAGGCGGTTGCGGTTGAGGCGTAGGACCTGCAGGCTGCTGGACAGGTTGGTGAAGCAGCCAATCTCCATTGAAGAAATACGATTGTTGTTCAGGTACCTGAGTGAGAGAAACAACAAGAGAAACAACTGTAAACACATTGAACACAATCAAACAGTGGTGCTTCCATGTTTCTGTTGCATGTTACAAGTGTATGAATCCATCAGTGTGTTGTGGTGTGACCAGCAGTGACGCTTACAGGTTTTTGAGGGGCAGCGCAGGGAAGAAGTTGGCCTTTAAGTCCACAATGTTGTTGTTGCTGAGGTCCAGGGTTTCCAGAGTGGGGAAGGGCCTGAGCTGCTCCATAGAGATCTTGGAGATCCTGTTGTTTGCTCTGAAAATACAGACAGATCGCTCCAATAAATGACAAAAATACAGTATATTTGACCAGCCGCTTACAGCCGCTTCATGTTTCCATATACACAAACAGTCAAGTCTTTCAATTAGCCTGTGGTATTAAAAATGACAATCTCTCACACGCTCAACACTTGCCACCCAGAGCGCTCAGGCATGTGTCTGGCTGATGCTGCATTTTTTTTACGTCAGCCGACAAATTCTTCACAATGATCAACGCCGCTGCTCTGACAACACGTCCAAACAGCCTTTCTCTTCAGCGATGTGTTATTTTGTTTATAAGGTAATTACTAACAAGGTATTTAAAAAAGTAACCTGCCAATTACTTGGCTGATGAATACCTTTCTCTCAGTGAAAGCATGCCTCAGCAGAGGCCGGCAATTTCCTGAGCTGCACGCCTCCTAAATTGCAGTGCAGGGACTGCTTAGTTATAAACAGAGTGGTACAGTGCCCCCTTTGTGCCGGAGACTGGCAGCAGAGAGAGGGGCAGGGGGTGGGGCAGGAATTCCCTCCAACACAGACTACAGGCCTCGTTTTCAGTATTCATCAATGTGTACACTCACATCAGCTACACCTTCTGCTTACAGAGCTACTCATTTACCTCTCCTCAAGAGAATTAGTAACGCTACAGACCATTTTCCTTCAGAGGGGTTTTTGGGGTTTTTTTAAAATAATGATCTACCTGTACTGTTACTATTGGTTTGCACCCTCCTGTGCAGGCACTGTCAGGTGCACGTAGGATTTCTGAGTGACTTATCTTGTGTAAAACAAGTTGTTCTATCATATGTTTTTCTGCATGGCTACAGCTGGGCTGGCTGCTCTAATCTGCAGCTCAGGTTTTCTATTCATTTCCTGCACCTGAGGCAGGAGACATCATGGCACCATGGCACGGTGAAATGGAGATGTCTCACCTATTCACCGACCAATGTGGCAGCACATACACAACTAAGACTGACCTACTTAAGCAAGTCTGCATCACTGAAAAACCACCTGGACACTGCTCAACATTAAACACAGAATTCTGTTCAGCCCCAGTGAGACCTTCTGTGTGCATGTTTGGGGCTCTTGGCCACTCCAGCCTTTAGTCAAACTTGGTGCTGAGCCAAAAATCCCGGGGCTCACAAAGCACACCATGTATGGTACACTTATATGTTACATAAATTGGATTTAAATGGTGAATAGATTTTTGATCTAATAAAGGCTTTCTGAATTAAAATATGAAAGCATGAACACACCACTCTGTCTATGGAAACCAACAGCTAATGTTTCATCCAGTAGGGCTTAATAGTGTTGGATTGGATTGCGTTACTTACTATTATAATAAGAAAAGTGTGCTTCAATCAAATTTATGATCATTCATGCTCAGGAAAAGATAATTTCGTACATTTACAATGGGCTCCAAGTGGGAATTAGTATAAATGGGTTTTGAATGTCACTCACAAATATTGGGATATTTTCAGCTAAAGTAAGTTTTAATCACATCTCCTTTTTAACAATACCAGCGGCACAGGCAGCTATTGTTTGGAGATTTGCAGAGGCCTTTCCACGCACCACAGCCCCCGGGCCCAGCACAAAAGCAGAGCACACCACCTGTATCTCAGTTTTCATGTTCCACTGACTGTTCGCTGAGAGAAGAGGGGCGCCGCTCACACAAAACCAGTCTTTCCAGTTTATCCCCAGGGGGAACAGTGAGGCACAGGCTTTAAAGCACACTTCCTGCCCCAGGACACAGAGAGAGGGGTCCCAGTCTGGCAGCTGAAGGCTATGGAAAAACTGAGTTTAGGTCTCTTTCACTTAGTGTGTCCATACACCTGTAAATGTGATTATTAATGAACTCCACTTTTAGTTTTTGTCAGCTTAGTGCTGTGTTATTATACTCAGCTGTTTCCAGGTGTTGAACTTGCCATTATTATGCACAACTAGAATGCCCCTACATTTTACAGTGATCACAAAATCACTGCAACTTTTACTCATCATCTGACATGTTATAGTAAACTAAAGTTTTAAAGTACTTTGTTGCTCTCTGTAGAAATTAATTTCAGAAATGCCAAATATCTCCATATAAAATGTTTGCGAGGAGTTTCATTCAAGAAAGTTGTAAATGTACACTAAATCAATGTTTTGGTGTAGCCACAAGTATGATTTTCTAACACATGATCAGCTCAATTTCCCATACTTTCCAAACCACCAACAGAGTGCATGCATAAACCAAAGCAGTAAAAGATCTGTATTTTTGGCCCTGAGTGCTCTTCGTCTAACCACAGCCACAGACCCAGAATCTGCTCTTACATTAATTTCAAATCTTAATAAACCAGTTTTTTCCGTTGTCATCAGTTGGATTTTGTTCACTCAGCAACTGTAAAAGACTTTAAAATCTCCTAAAATGGAGAGTTAAGATTGTTCTAAAACTGTCTCGCAAAGCCGTTCATGTGTGTGGTATTTCCTATTGGAAAAAGAAGAAAGTTTGGAGAAGCCATATGATGAGTCTGCTCGCTGCTGTGGCGCCTGTAATGAAAACCAGGGCTGAGTTCACTGCACAGAACTTATTAAACGGCACATATCTCCCTCACATTCAAGAGTGATCAGCTTTACACGTCTGCAGAAACTGAGCTGAGCACAAACACAGATCCACTCATGCACTCTTACACTTGGGGCAGGAAAACATTCAGTCTATTAAAAAAAACGACTATTCATTTACACTCACAAATTGTGGATTTTGAGTTTGAAAATGTTGATGATTCAACTTCATTAAAGCACAGATGAAGTGAATTGTTATTGGTACAATGGTTTGCAGACCAGACTTTAAACTGTGGAACTAGACTGAAAAAGACATTGATGACATTGCATCAATACTGTCTGATTAAAAGTTACTAAAAGTGTTGAATATGCACATATGCATTTAGTTGTTTTAAGAAATTAACATACAAACTATTTAAGACCAATAAGCACTTTACATTAGACAAGCACTGGAAGCAACTCTACTCCAAGATTAGTAAACTATCCTAAATCTAACCCATACATTTGGCCAGTCTACTGCTTCTAATGTTTTGTTTCTGGTTTAAATGCAAAACTTAAAAACAAACAAAATAAAAAAACATAATGAACTATTCACAGTGTTGATACGACCAACTGTTGTACCACTTTTTTTATGTCCTAGTATGTTTCAAGTCAGTAAATCGTGCTCAAGTACAAGTGTTGTCTGATCTTTTATAGTCTGGGAATCACTGCTTAAGGAAGAAAATGAAGTCGGCTAATCAAAGTAATCCTGAGTTTAAAGTCATGGATTATTACTTTAATGGCCAGTTTGTAATTGTCTCCTACATCAAGGCTGCATTTCCGAGGCTCCCGGTCCTTAAGCCTGAAGTCGTCCTAATCAGAGCAGGAATCTCCAGGTCATTTGTCGCACCCCTTGAACACAGGCACAGGGGATTTAGCGGCGGCCGCCTTTACCCCCTTCATAAATTCCAGGGAAATTGTTCAATTAATTAGGATGATCACGACTCAATTACTACCAGCTGCTGGGTGAGCACCGTTTGTTTTTGCTCCGAGCTTCGGGGTCAGAGGAGTCGACGAGCGTTGCCGCCATGTCTGCCTGCCTGTTTGAATAAGTGCTATTT
>KN495419.1:0-18284 GCA_000787155.1 Scartelaos histophorus
GAGATGTGCACTTGAAAACAACTAAAACACATTGAGACTTGTGATTGAAGTTTGAACACCAAGTAACTTCTAAAATGCAGTTAAAGTGGACAGATTCTGCATTATTTGTGTTTTGTCTCTTTTGTATTTCCTGTTTTAGAGACGTCAACCAATTAAAAATCATTTAATTCGGAATAAAAATGAATTCCACTTTAAAAAACCCAGGTAGACACTTCGAATTCCTGATGATTATTCAGAATTAAACTTAATTCCGAATTAGGTGGTGTTTTTTTTAATTGATTTTTATTGATTTATTATTTAACGTTTGTTCGGCTTAAAAGTCACTGCGGTCGTTCCCTTCTGATGCACTGATGCAAATAAGAGCGGACGGCAGAAAAAATAAAAACACGAATCTTTTCAAAGAGGCAGTGAAAAGGTTTGAACAATGAGGGTTCACGGACAGAGATGAAGCGCAGATCAAAACGAGTGGAAACAACTGAATCAGGAATACAACAAAGCTGGAGCACTCAAAAGGGAAAGCGGCTCAGACCCATCAAACTTTTCTTTTTATGAAGGGATGGACCGAGGGCTCGGGTTTATTATAATCAGAACGACTGTGAACAAAGCTCGGATCATGTTCGTGTCCGTAACGACAAATGAGACGAGAGAAAAGCCAGTGGATGGTTTAGTTTCTTCCGGTCGGCGTAAATACGTTCATGTCCCTGTCCAATCGAAACCTTCTCAACCAGTTTCCATTGAGCTGAATTATAAAGGCGATTTAATGCGTTTTAAATTCTGAATTATTATTTCCACATAACTTGAAGGAGAATAACGTAAAGCCGATCTATTTCATTCCGAGTACCGTATTTTTGGGGCTATAAAGCTCACCGGATTATAAGGCGCAGTATCAAATAATATGTCAGTTGTGTCATTGTCCACACATAAGGAGCATCGGATTATAAGGCACAATAAGAGAAACAAAACGTGTGTCGGATAAATGGAACTTTATTCAGGTCATTTACAATAACTCTCAGTTGTAGCTAACACAAAAATACAAGTTTAACAGTTGGTGATTTGGGCATCAAACATGCCCGGATCCTCTCAACATTGTTCAGTTTTAACACAAAAATACAAAACCTGAAGTCTGCATGGTGCATGTCTCTTAACAGGTGCATTTTGGGTCCTTGTACAGCACACGGCAGAACTACCGGTATGTTGCACAGTCGCCCTATATGTGGCCAACATATTACTCCTCCTGACTCGCCCACTAATACGTTATTAGACTAATGTGGACAACATCAAATCGGTTGGAGGTTAGTAAACACAACCAAAGGCGCACTGTGGATTTTTGAGAAAATGTCATGATTTTAGATGCACCTTATAGTCCGAAAAATACGGTAATTTAATTCGGGATTTAAAACGTCATGTAAACGTGCTTAGTGTCTTTCAATCAAAAACGCAGCAGAAAAGGTGACGTCTTTTGCCACTCCAGGTAAGATTACGATGAGGAAACAGTATTAAAGAGTGTAAAATGGTCCTTCTAAGCATGCAGCCTTCCTTTTTCCATTAGAGCGCACGAGGAAAGCGCGATGACGTTTAAGGAGGGATAAAGCCAGATCTAAAACGACATCAGGAAGCGTGCCAGGTTTAATATGTGATGCTATGTTGAGTTTGCACGGAGCTAAATTTAGAAGAAGGTCAGACGCTGGCCAAGTGTGACTCATCCTGGTCAAAGGGGCTTTCAATATGGACTCATTGTCTCGTGTTAAACGCAGCGGGATCGTTATGTGCATATGTTATTCCTGTGTCCATGGAGACGCCTTCAATGTTCCACACTATGGCATTTACTTATTACATTTGGAAAAAATAACAGTCCAGCACAAATGATTAGAATGACAAGAAAAACATCTATATTTTTTGCATTTCAGAAAGTCAAACCCATATATTATATAGACTCGTGAAATACTTTGAGTTTATTTCATGAATTTTTATGGTCGTGGCTTAAAGATAATGAAAAAAACCAAAAGTATATGTCTAAGAAAAGTGTGAAAGAATCAACAGAATACGTTTCGACCTTGATGTTATGTTTCTTTTGTCATTTTAATTTAGCTCTGTCTATGTTTTTTGGTGAATTTGGAGCTATTTTCTATGCGTAAGTTTAATTAACAGTGCTGTCATAACAATAAAGCAAAAATATGATGTTATGAATGAAAAAATCCTCAGTAACATATAAGAGGAAGCTGAAAACAATAAAAAACCTGGGATGTTTCGTTTCAGTCACACATTTGCGTAATCCTTTATCCACAAGTTTCCATGGAGATTCTTAAGTACATATATTGTGGAACATTCTAGACACATCTCCATGGAAACAGGGAGACAATCCTCCAGGGCACCTTTAAGCCATGTTATAATGTTGTTACCGCCGCAAAAACATACCCGGAGTTGTGTTTTGTTTCGTTTAATCTTCGTCTTAATTTCCGAAGCTCAAAATGCTCTGTTCCACCTTGTGATGTCATGGAGTGGCAGTTTATGAGTTACATTTTATTTTTTATTCCCTAAAATTTGGCAGTTCCAGGGCTGAAACTGTCCAAACGATTCAAGCGAAAGTGTACGGAGTTTTAAACACAATGGAGCACTTCCTGTATTACCACGACATCACAAGACGGAAAGGGGCGTTTTCGGTTCGAGAAAAAAAACACGCAAAACGCAACTCCGGATGCGCTTTTGATGAGCGAACGGGATTATAACGCAGATCAGAGAACGGCGTGATTTAAAGCGTCTTTAAAGCTCGTTCTCGAAACACAAACGCACCGTCCAAACACACGCAAAAACACAGCGAAACATGTGTTCTTTTGTCCGTCTCTCTGTTTTGTTCTGTAAAAAAGGGAGCCGGGCCAATCATTCAGGAAGCAGCACTCAAACATCCATTGAGACCTGAAATTGCACCGATATTACAGCCATTAGAGGTTGGAGTAGTTCAATATAGCTTTCAACATATTGCAAATACACAGTCGAAATTCATTGCTTTATGATAGCAAGTCCAATCGTGGCTAATTATCCTTCATGCATATTGTATAGAACGGCGCTTCAACTCCAAGTGCTGTATTTACAAATGCTTAGCGCTCGGACGCATTGTGAATCGCAGATATAATTGCTGGTATGCATAATATAGCAGTTAGTTTGAAGAAAAACAAAACAACAAAAGCCCCGTGGGGTGGTAGCCTCTGCTGCTTCCCGGTTCCTCCAGGTAGAGTTATATTTAGAGCGCTTTGAAGTAACTCGACGGAGACTTGCCGACTGTAGGCGCAGAACAATGGGGGAAGCGCACGTGTTTTGACTTTCTGTTTTTGTTTGATGGTTTTAAAGGCGACAGAGAACGGGATTCTCGGTTTAATTTGTTTCTGATAGTGCAAAAGACGGTCAAACGGGCGAAATAGTGACGTAACTTGAGGATGACGCTGATTTCAAACGTGCATGAATGAAACAAAACGCAACTCGAGGTGTGTTTTCGAGGAGGTAACGACATTATAACGTGGATTAATGGTGCGTTCGTTTACCCGTCCGACTTTACACAACCTTTTTCCTTGGACGGGACTTGCAGGAGCTCAGTGGAGATGGGAAAGTTTCAGAATTAGGTCACTCGTATGAGCTGTTTTCGTTGTGTTTGGACGCTTTGGTGGGTTTAAATGACAATTAAAGACAATTTTTCAGTCTCGTATCACTGCATCGGTTTTGTTAGTTGTGCTGCGCATGTTTTTAGCCCATTTCCTGCTCGCTAACGTGCCAAAATAATCGACTATCAACACTTTCACTTCACTAATACACTGAATTATACTATTTATACTGAACTCTTTTGTTTTGTCTGTGTCAGTTTTTGGTTTTTCTTCTTTTTTTAATGTATAATATCTGTTTTAAAATTGTTTTGTCTGTGTCCATTTTTGGTTTTTCTTCTTTTTTAATGTATAATATCTGTTTTAAAATGAAAAAGTCAATAAATAAAGCTATCAAAAAAAATGGTTGGAATCTAAGTTCTGAGTTATATGAACATGAGATTGATGATATGATCTTTGAAAACATGAAATATGAAAAAATGGACTCACTGACAGCATTTTTTTTATATATTATGGGGGAAATATCTATTCAATTTCATATGGGATGACAAAACACTTCAGAAAATATGACAAAAAAGAAAGAAAATAAATGTGATTAGATTTAGAGTCATTTTAAAGAAGTTTAAAAATCCTGAGTTAAGGGCGGACGGTCGCACCACATGAACATTTGACACTTTAAGGACAAAAAATATGCAGAAGAACTCAGGATTTGTGAAAAAATGATTTGGTTCCAGGAGGTCAGAGGCCTGAGTTAAGGGCGGACGGTCGCACCACATGAACATTTGACACTTTAAGGACAAAAAATATGCAGAAGAACTCAGGATTTTGGAAAAAAAAATGATTTGGTTCCAGGAGGTCAGAGGTTCTACAGGGATATGGGAAATTATGATGAAATTTGAACCTTTTTAACTGAAGAAACTGCAGTTGGACACACGTCACGTCATTGACCCATATAAAAATGTGGCCGTTTTCCATAATGCACCCTTAATACGTATCGATTTCCTTATAGGTTACTCTCTCGCCGCTCGGACAGACACAGGAGCAGACACTCGGGCTCCAGAATCTTTTGCTTATAATTTCAGTGGAGTGTGACCTGACCAAACCCCCGGGGGAATATCCGGCACAAATCTCCACAGAAGCCTAAATGCACGAGCCCATTATTAATGACTCCCAGATGACGCCTTGTACAGAAAGATGTCTCCACAGCTGGTGGGTAAATAACTTCACAGAGCATCTGAACGACTGTCTAGAGATCAGCCTAATCAGCAAATACCGACGCACGGCATGCAGATGGTGCTATGATAAATTTAAACATGGACTCAATTCTGCCGTGTGTTCTGCTAGCGCGCTCTGCAGGCACGGCTGGGTATGGCAGGTGAACGCGCCTTCTGTTGCTGTTTGGTGTATTTTTTCTGGTAAAGGATCCGTCACCTGCTTTTTTTTGTGAATATGTCGTTGTTCTGTCTGGAATGTTCCACAGTATGACTTTAAGCAGCTCTATTTTACATTTATTCAACTACAGGTGGTTTTATAGCTCAAAAATAACTCGAAAAACAGGTATTCTGACTGTGAGCGGGGTCGCCTCTCCACAGACCTGGACTGTAACTTGGTCTGGTTTGGTCTCCACAAAGACAGAAAGGTTTAATGCCAAACTGTGAAACATTTCAGACAAAGTAAAAGCAACATCTCACGGACACTCCACCAGAAAAGTTACACAATGCACCTTTTAAGATCACCTATTGTACTTCCATGACATATGTGGGTCATTATGTTATGTTTTTAATATATTTTTAAATTGCAATATTCATCTAAAACAACTTAACAAAAGAAACCAGTCCATTGACTTTTGTGTTAATTAAACTAGCAAATAGCTGTTAGTTTTTTGCATTTGTATCACAATGAGGAGGCAGCACTGGCAAATTCTGGGCGTATCAACTGATTAAGAAAATAAAACTGGAGATGAAGTATAATGGGTTGATCGACAAAATGGCGTCTCGGAAATAAGCGATTAAATCTTACTCAAACATGCACAAATCACTGCAAATACAACTTTGGATCTGAGTAAATTGAGAGGGAAACAACTATAACTTGGCTAAAAGGTTTGTTTTAAATTGTATCTTTGTATTGGAAAACCATGTTACATTATTTAAAATGCCTGTATATGGAGTAAAATGATTGTGTTAGGTGTCTGGTGCCCTCTGGTGGCAACAGTGGAGACTGAACCATTTTCATGATGCAAAAAGAAGCTTCGCTAATAAGGGTGTAACAAGAACCAAAATACTGTGATATTGTATCGTCAAAGGTCTCACAATAATATCGTGGACCATCACAATATATCGGATCATAAGTCTCCTAAATTTAGTGCTAAAGTTAGTGCAGTAATAGCTAAAAAAAAAAATAAAGCTACATAGGAACTACATAGACCATGATCCTTTGCTGTTTCAGTGCAGACGACGTGAAGAAATAACTGTTATTAAGCACTTTTAAGTGTTATTTTTGTATACTGTTATTACACTTTTAAGTGTTATTTTTGTATTATAACAGTATTACAGACTTATCATGGCATTTTAAAAGGAAAAAGTAGCACATTCACAATTTTGTAAGACAAAATATCACAAAAAAATTGAATAAATATCGTGAGATTTGGATATCGTGTTTTGCTGGGTTTTTTTTTTGTTTTGCTGTTAATTTCAAAGGTTTTTCAATCAGTTCAAAATGTCACTGATCTGAGTATGACAATAAATGTTGCACCAAATGACAAAAGCGTTTTATAGCGTCTTGTTATTCTGTATAATATTGTAATATCGTGAGCTTTCCCACGATATCGCACAGTGAGACTCGGATATCGTTACACTCCTAGTAACTAATAAACAACCTTTCATACTTTAATCACAACTTTGACAAACTTGATCCAGACCTCTTTACCTCTTTTAAAACTACTTCAAACTGTATTTAGAGTATCGCTGGAATAACAGTATTTGACACAGTAATTTACCGTAGAATCACAGCGTTGTAAGAGATTCACCAGACTGAATAAATGGAATAAATAAGGGATCATAGAAAAGAGTTTTGTAGTTCTGAACAAGACCTCAGCTGGAGACAGAGCGCCGCATGCTTCTCTGCAGGTGCTCTGACAGATACACATATGTCTACACACAGTCAGGCTGCTGCACATGTGTGTTATTGTGTAAAACCTCAAAATGAATACGTCTTTAAAGAGGGGTACTTTACTCTTTACTTCTCTGGGGTATTAACTGCTAAAACACACATATATATATTTAGATCACGTTACTTTTTACTGTCTTGAAAATGCTACAATCGCCGCAAACAACGTATTTAACAGGTTTTACATTTTCGCTTTTTAATGCTCTCTTTGCTCCCCGCGTTGAGTCAAACCCCCTTCAGAGCGCTAACACAACACAATCAGCATGCATCCCGCCAATGAAGCTACCGCACATTTCATCAGGTTTGTCAAGTTGCTGTGTAGTTTTGTATCATGTTTTTGTGTATTTATTATGTCTGTCTAATGCTGCTCTACATAAACAGTCATATTACTGTCATAACATTATAATAAACTGAAGTCACTTTACTGAGATTTATTCTGTTCATATGCGGCACTGTTACTTTTTTGTTACTTTTTTCTATTTTTATTATTATTACTACTATTTCTTGTTCTATTGCATGTTTCCATTTTCCTGCTGTTCTTGAACTTTATTATTAACTATTATTTTCTATTCTTAAATTATTTCTTGTTTTATTGCATGTTTCCATTTTCCTGCTGTTCTTGAACTGTACGTTGCAACACTGAAATTTCCCCACTGTGGGACTAATAAAGGCATATCTTATTTTATCTTATCTTATGGAGAATTGTTGTGACGGAGCGTGGCTCACGGAGGCTTATGGGCGGAGCCTTGTACAAAAACTTACAGCTAACCGTAAGTAGGGTTCAAACAGGGCCGGGAGAGATCGCTAAAACATTTCTTCAAAGCAACTGTGCATGCATTTTCACAGCACCTTTGTAGATTTAAAGGGAGAATCTGGAAGTTTGGACATAGGACCTCATTTCCTAGTTTGGCAGAGTGTTGATTTTTAAATATTCCATCCAGTATTTGCAGAGGTCGCTGGAGCTAGGCTAGCGAATGCCAACAGTCTTTGTTAGCCTGACACTAAAAACAGTCTTACCGACTCCACAAAACACCCAAAGCAAATCTATTATAACGCCAGACTGTCGATGTGAATGTCTGTGTAGATAGAATAATTTTAGATGTAAAACTAACCTTGCATTTGAAGGATTTACGTCTGAGCAGCAGCAGTGAGTTGTACTTCCTGGCAGCAGCGGAGTGATATCACTGCTGCTGCTGAGAAAATAGTCCCTCAACATGCGACGATTCATGCGATGCGATGGTTACTTTTATTTCAAACATTATTTTATTAGCACAGACATTTACCTCAACAGTTTGGGGTAATAACAGATTGAACCTTGGGTGTTTTGTGGAGTGGGTAAGACTGTTTGTAGCAGCAGGCTAACTATGCCCATTGACTTGCACTAGCCTAGCACCAGCGACCTCTGCAAATACAAGGACTGGATGGAATATTTTAAAAAGTGACTCCACACGTCTACAACACTCTGGCTCACGAGGAAATGAGGCCCTATGTCCAAAATTCCAGACTGTCCCTTTAACAGGTGATGATGTTTGTCGTTTTTAGTTTGAGGAACATTTGCTAACGGTTAATTTAAAATAAGGATTGTCATTCCCCAGTTCACATATAACATAAAACAGTTCCAAGGCTCTAAATGAGAAAGCTGTGTACTGCCTGCATCTAATTATAAAGCGTTTTTATCCTCCGCAATCCCAGAAGTAGTGCTGATGTACTGTTAGCATGCTAGTTGTTGGATTAAAGCACTAAAAGCATTTATAAGCTGATGCTAAGAACGCATTAAGATAGTATGATTCTTGACCACTGCACACTTACTTTTATGTTTTAAGACTTAAAGCTGCTTGTCTCCGTGGAGATGTTATTGTAATCACTGTTGGTATTACACCTTTCTGTCACCATGGAGACCAAACTAGGCGAAGTTACGGGCATTTTTGAGCTATAAAATAATCTGAAATTGAATAAATGTAAGGTAGAGCTGTTTAATGTCATACTGCGGAACATTCCAGGCAGAGCAATGACATTTCCATAGTAACAAGAAGGTGAAACGCCAACTACCAAAACATTACACAGTGCAACTTTAATAATATATCCAGTTTTTCTTGACACATAATTACATGCTTTTTTTTCTGAATCAAACACGGCGGTTTTAATATTACCCTTCACCTTTGTCAATATTTATGGCCGTCCAATAATTACGCTCAATCAAAGCTTTGAGAAATCGGTTTCAAAAAGGCGACGCCGTCCTTGAACCCGTCGTCGTCCTTCGAGTAAAACTTGAGCCAAACTTAAAGAGCTTCTGTCACGGCCATTTTGAAATATCGCTTTTTACGGGAGCGCGAGTGACAGAACTCCACGCGCCAAATAGCCGTCCCGGTGGCCCGTGTCAAGGAATAAAACCGGCGCTTTATGGATGTTAATGGAATCTTGACAAGGATCGTTGTATTGGGGAATGTGCTTTTTCGCGGCGGGTGACATCGCACCGGAGCAGCTCCAATCAAAGGCATTGTTTCCTGCATTGCCACTTAAAGCCGAAGAACCCTTTAACGTCACGGCGCTCAATGTTCCGCTGATTTCTTCTTGTCTAAAATCTCAAATAGAGGGTCATTGCTTTCTTTCGCACGCTGTAATCATTCACAATAATATATAGGCTCTTGTGGGGTCTAATACCGCGGCGTCGAAGAGGAAACATCTCCGCGGGGTTTGGCGATTTTTTGCGTCTAGAAGCCCACAGTCGAGGTCACTCCTGATGAGCCCTATGTAAATAAAGATAATGAAAGGCATTATGGGTATACGGCCGCGCTAGCCAAACGACGGCGATAAGACGGAGGCAGCCGAGATATACGCTATCGTCGTTTTAATCAGAGCGCCATTGTCTGGAAGGGGCACGGCCAGGAAATGAAGGCCAACTATAGGCCAGGGTGTTAAGATGAGGTTGCATTAAAATTTGAAAGTATTATTATATTTGACATGGATTATAACGGAAATGAATGGTGCAGTTGGTTTATTTAAACGTTAACTTACAAAAGGGGGAGAAAATGACATTCTGGTTGGATTAATCGAGACATGAAGGTAAAAACAGTGACATATGGAGGCAAGCAGGAGGTGGGTCTTTTATTTGCATGTAACTCATTTACATGGGCGAAAAACAGCAGCACCAGTATAATCTAATATTCATACTAAATCAGCAATATCAGTTTAGAGCAATTCTCAATATTTTTTGGAGCTGTCCCAGTCCCTTTAAACCCTTTTTAAACAAACTACTGAGTCCAAATGTAACAGATATGTGATACAAACATGTAGCAAATGATTTTAAAACCCATTAAAATACATTTTGTTACTATTTTTACAAAAGTGAAAAGTTGATTTGTGATCCATTTAACCTCAACTTTCTCGCTATGAATTTTAAACATGAAATATGGTATCGGCAAATATCAGTTATCGGTGACAACGGTGGCAATTATTGTATCCATAAGGTTCTTATCCCTATTTTACATGATAGTATTTTATATTATACATAATTTACTCTAGGAACTTGATGACATGTTTTGCGTATTAAGACATGTTTATAATAATAATAAAGGGACACTCTGGTTCCACCCATTGTTATCGTTTTGCCTCCTCATTGTGACGTCCAGTTAAAATAACAAGAAAATCTCAATGGAGACAAACAGGAGGCATTACCAGAAAAGTTACACAGTGCACCTTTTATTTGCAACCAATTTACATTATTGTATTTCTAGTAATATACTGTGGTGTGTATCATTTACTGTTGGCATTTAAAGTAAATGTTTTGTGTATTAAGTAGTGCTGTCTAAAATATTGCGTTATTGATGAGTTAACACAAAACAATTTTAACCTGGATTAATTGTTTTTAATCACAAACCCATTTTTCATAAGCTGTGGCCACTGCTGTTAATGCAGAAAAACCACAGGATCCAGATGTAAACAGGAAGCAAAACAGTTTGTACAAACTGAGAAGCTCCGTCAGGTGAGCTGATGTTATTCATACGAGGAAAACACAAGTCCACTTCAATATGTACGACAGACTCATGGCTGCCTCACACTTCAACACTTATTTCTGCAGCTGGACTTAGATTCTCCGCAACAAGCTTCAGTTCTGCTGCTGCCTATAGATCCATGAGCTGCTGCCACATGTGAAACAAACACCACCGTGTGATCATGTCATCGCCCTTAGTGGGGTGGAGATGGGGCCCATGGTTGGAGCTCATGGTTGGAGCTCATGGTTAAAGTCCATGGTTGGAGCCCACGGTTGTGACAAAAATGGTTGGAGCCCATGGTTGGAGCTCACGGTTGGAGCTCACGGTTGGAGCCCATGGTTGGAGCTCACGGTTGGAGCTCACGGTTGGAGCCCATGGTTGGAGCTCACGGTTGAAGCTCACGGTTGGAGCTCATGGTTGGAGCTCACAGTTGGAGCCCACAGTTGTGACAAAAATGTGTGATTAATTTGTGATTAATCAGGAGTTAACTGTGACATTCCTGAGATGAATCGCAATTAAATATTTGAATCGACTGACAGCACTGGTATTAATAATAATAATATAAATAAATAATAAAGGTACAACACTCAGAAACTCTTCTGGTAACTCCATGTCTCTGTTTTATTTGCATATAACAGATTTACATAATAGTATTTTTGTAATAAAGTCTATGTGGTGTGACGTTTGAAGTAAATATCTGGAGTATAAAGACGTATCCTAGTTTTATTTTGAGTCTGTTTCTATCAACACGCTCCATAAAAATACAGAAAGATCCACACAGCTCAAAGCGTTTATGACTTTCTCCACATATGGCGAACAAGCAGTGCAGTGTATCTGTGATTTATAAATATGAGGGCAGGTTCAGGGAGTCACGGCGGCCTCTGTATTAGAAGTGACTGGGAGCGATGACTAAGGATTACGAGCGGTGAGGAGCTGTCATGTGGCCACCTTTATTTCATGGTGCGTTATAGTTCAGCCTGTTCACTTTAATCACAGAGACCTTTGTGTGCAGGTCAATAAAAACTGCGTGAGAGGACTGAGAAGAAAAGCTCTCCTGGTGTACGTGAACTGTGGATTCACTCGGCCGACAAAAAAAAACGTGAAAATGCAGTTTTATTTGTGACGCAACGACGACAAATACGTGACTAAAAGTGCATTGTGCGGCTTTTCTTTCGGATCAGTCAAATGCTTTTCTCCGTGGACATGTTATCGCTTTGTCTGGAATGTTTCACAGTGTGGCATTAAACCTTTCTGTCACCATGGAGACCAGTCCAGTTAACGTTACAGGTCAGATCTGTGGAGACTAGCGGCGACCCCACTAAGAATGTGTGTTTTTCTAGGTATTTTTAAGCCACCTGTAATTGAATAAATGCAAAGTAGAGCTGTTTAATGTCACACTGTGGAACATTCCAGGCCGAGCAATGACGTATCCATGGAAACGAGCAAATGACAGAGCCCTAATCAAAAAGTGCACCTTGAAAAGTGTTTGTTTTTGTTCTTTCTAGCCTAAGTACTTTAACTAATTGATATTTTCCAGCCGATTTCATCAACATTTCTGTGGCGGTGTGATGCTAACTGGAGGCACAGCTCTGTTCAGACTTTCATCTGCGCTTTAATTTAACGCGATCTGACCGGAAAGAACTGATTTAGTCGGTCAGTCAGTCGCTTTCACCTTTTGTGTTGGAAATCAAAACGCCTAAACTTGAACTTTTTTGACAGCATTCGCTAATGTGTGTGTTGCGTCACCATGGTAACCGCTGAAACATTTCACCATAGACATACAGGAATCCCAAACCAGCGGAAAGTATTAATGGACAAAGGAAATCTGCACATACCCCAGGAAACAAACTTTAAGTGTGTAAATGTGATCAGCAGATGGCAGAACATTTAGAAGGGGCTTTTGGAGCAGCGAAGAAGAAAGACTTTAAGTATTTCTTTAAGACATAAAACACAAAATACGCCAGTGATCCAATATCCACACACTCAAAGCATCTGAGATTCAACAAACAAACAAACAGATTAATGAAGGACTGCACTGGCTCTGCTGCTGTTTATTTGAAATTAGGTGAAATAACAGACAGTTCAATAAGTGGAAAGATTTAAGGCTGTGTTTACCCTTTCCCCAAAGTATATTCAAAAAACTCTTTAATTTTATGACTAAAAGAAGAACTATTCTGTTTGTGTCTGCACAGAGTTATAATCTACCGCAATTTCATCTAAAATATCTTAATCCAAGAAGCAAACCGGCTAACTTCTATGTGTTCGGCACCTCCTGTGGATAATAAAGAAGATCTCGTGGGATAAAGTTGCCACAGGATCTTGCACATATGAAGAAACTGGACAAAAAGAGTTAAGGGCTGGTAAATGGTGTGTCTAGTGGAGCTGTGGTTCCAAAAAGAAGGTTTACTACAAATATGAAATTAGAAAATGTTTGGAAAACTCTGCAAACAATTATTTTATTCTAAATTATTTCAGAATCGCGTCTTGTGTTGTTTTTGTGGAGCTAATCTCAGGTCTCGTTTTGTAGAAATTGTGTCTCGTCAAAGCCCCTAATGGATAAAAGATTTTTTTTTTTTTAACCGAAATGGCTCCACAACAATTCCGAATCTTACACTGATTAAGAAATTAAATTGAAGTACAGAGGAGTGGGCGATGGGCATTGATCGGCAATATGGTGTTTTAATACAAAGTGATTAAAGATCAGTCATAGTCAGAAGGTCAATGACATGACGTGTGTCCAACTGCAATTTCTTCAGATAAAAAGGTTCAAATTTCATAATAATCCCCACATCCCTGTAGAACCTCTGACCTCCACGAAACCAAATATTTTTTTCACAAATCCTGAGTTATTCTGCATGTTTTTTGTCCTTAAAATGTTAAAAGGTTCATGTGGTGCGACCGTCCGACCTTAACTCATGATTTTTAAACCTCTATGAAATGAAATTCTTTCTTTTTTGTCATATTTTCTCAAGTGTTTTTAGTCCCACGTGAAATTTAATCTTTCTTGAATCGATATTTCAAATATTGTCCCATTTTTTCCAGATCTCATGACTCAGAACTCAACCATGTTTTAGAAAATAAAACAGTTCGGTCGCACCACATGACGTTTTTTAAGGTCACAACCAATTCATGTGCATAAAAAACACTAAAAATGCTTCATATAAATGTCAAACATATATTTAAGCACCTGATATTGCAAATATATGAAAAAGTTAAATAGAAGCTAAATTTTATACGTCATGAATCACTCCAAATACAACTTCAAGCTTGTAAATGATGAAAGAAAACAACTATAAAATGGATAAAAGCTCTGCAAAAAACTGCAAAATAGGTCTGTAAGTACATATACTAACTAATGTAAATAGTAGAATAAGCTTAAGTAATATGACCAATGTTAGAAAAGTTAGAAAACACTTCCTACTTTTGACTTTTTTACCATTAATATCAACAATAAAGTTTCAACCACTTTTTACTTTTAAGTTACGAGCGAGACTGTTTCAACCGCCGCCACTCCGGGCTCAGATATGGCACTTTTTTTTGGGCACGCGAAAGAAGCTACTTTTCAAGTGCCAAGCTAACGCGCCGTGTCTGTGTAAAGTAGGTCTTTGAAAGAGCTCTTCACTGTTACAAACGCACCATCTGATTCTCAAAGAGCCACCCACCAGTCGCTCCCCTCTCCCGGCTCCGGGCTCCGACAGAATCATTTGATGCGCGAGTGACAGAAATGGCCACGCAGGGGGAGACAGGCATTTGAAAGGGATTATAAAAGGAGGAGCTGAAGAGATTGTGTTGCCCATGCCTGTTAATACACAAACATGGCAGAAGGGGTAGTCACCGTCACCCGCTGAGAGCTGGCGGGCTGTGCTACGCAGATAAGACTCTTAATGCAGCTTCAGTAATTTCGGTCTAAATTTGGTCCCAATAATCAGTTTGTTGGGGAGTGTTTAGGTAGAAAGCGAAGGTATGTTCAAAAAACCGAGACATGAAACGGTCGGGGGATATAATACGAGTTTAGATCGATTCTAAAGAGGCAACAGATGTCAAAAAGTCAGAAAGTGGGAACTAAAGCCTGAAAAAATTGCTAAAAATATGACGTGATTTCACCTGAACAGTGGTGGAAGTTGCAGGTGGACACTATCAGCAGCTTAAAGCCACATTGTGTCACTTTTTAGAGGACTGCAGGAGGGTTTCTTCCATGGAAATGTCGTTTCTTTGGCCTAATCTTCCGCATAAACGTAAATATTAATGGTTTTCACTTCATGGAATCGTGCAGGCGACGTGCAACCTCCAGAAAGTGGATACATGTCTTTTAACATGACACGGTTGCAGAAATATTGAACATATATTGGGCAAATTTACGACATTCACAAAGCAAATTTTTCTACATTTGAAAAGAGGCGATTTAAGCAAACAAAACTGTAAAAGAAACCAAATTACTCAAACAACTCAACAAGTTAAGGACCAGTACCAGATTTTTTTCAATGTATGGAAAAAATCAGGAATAAATAAAAGCAGCTCTTGAAATCAAAGTAAATCTGCTGTGCATGGAGTTATAAAACGTTTCTTTTTTTGTAATTTTATTTTTATTTAAGGTGCTTCAGCGTAAATCATAGTTGCAAATAATAATAGTTATAATGATAATAACAATAATACAAATAATAACATGTTTTTATGTCCATATGCATAGTTTTCATTCTCAGAACAAATAATACATGTTTTTATGTCCATATGCATAGTTTTCATTCTCAGAGTATTTTATTTTACCTAGTTTTTTTAACCCCTTCTTAATACATAATTATGTCCCTTACCATATTAATTTATCATATTTAATGTTACTGGTTTAAATTACATTATTTAAAATTAATTTATTAATTGTATTAAAATTTATAATAATGTATTCAAACTAAATTTATTCAAATTTATTAAAATTAAATGTATTGAGTAGTTTTATATTTATATTTATTTATATGTTTTATATTATTGATTGAAAACGTTTTATTGTCCGCTCATAGGTAAATGTCGACGACTGAAGAAAGTTTTGTTCCACCAAAGACCCATCGATGAGTCAAATCGACTCAAGACACACGACAACAAGAAAAACAAGACAAAGATCATTTAAGTTAAAATCATCATCATAATTTGGCCGTAATAAAACTGGAAGGAGCTGGAGTTTTGTCGGAGGTAAATGCTCGTGTAAATCAGTGCAAACTAGAGTTTCAGAAGCCCTGATTGTTAATAGTGGAATGAATGTCGACACTTTTGGGCACAATTTAGGGGTTATATCATTTTTAGGGGTGTCCGAATCAGTGAAAAAGTAGTGCAATCAACATTTTCTAGATGCACCTTGGAAAGTCGTGGGTATCCGTGGTCACTAGAGCGGTCGACATAGACCACGATGCACTGCAAGAGTCGGGAAAACAACAGCGTTCGGCGGCAGGTGTTTAACTGGACACAAACCGACTGTATGAAGCAGATAAAAGCGCTGGTTTATGGCTCTGTTGATCCGTGATTATGAATAAAACACTCCTCTTACCTCCGCTCCAGCTGTTAAAAGAGCGATAATGTCCATATTTCAGACAAAAAGCGAACCATCCGGTCTGTTTATGTGAAATCCAGTGTGAAATAAACTTGCGTGATTATGATTAGCCCAAAAATACATGCGTGCCAGTCTGATCTGATCATTATTTACGACAAAAATCAAGTTTTATGAGTTTTTTTCACCCAAATTTCAAAGTCACGTGACCTGAATGTGTCTCATAGGGGGCGTCATCACGGCAACTGCTGAACATTCCACCAGTACAGACGCATACAGAACCCCCCTCGCCTCCTTTCTCTATCGTATCAAAGCCTGAAATTTGACCACTGCGACACTATTGAATCTAGTTGTTGGATGTAAATGGTGAATGGGCTTTTTCTGTCTTTACTTGCCCCGTGTTCCAATTTCACGAGTATACATTTCTATTACGTGAAGAAGTATTACCTCAATACAGAGACCGAAAAAGTAATTTACACCGCCTTCCCTCCTTATTTACATTTTACACAACTTCCAAAATGAGTCTGAACAAAATCCTCTATCTGCTCGCGAGTGCAGCAAAGGGCCATTATCTGTCAAATTATGCTGCTATTTCTGTACACTGCCATAAAGATGAATTTTGTTGTTGCTGCCGCGTGCGAATGTGTCTGAATGCATATGAGAGGTGTTGCCGGGGACGACGGGCCAGTTGAGGGATGATGTGTCTTGACAAACAGTGGTGCAGCCTGAGGGGAGGTACACGCTGATCTACTTACGGATCACGCTCACTGTAGAAGCGTCGCCGGGCTCTGTCCTTGTCTTAACCTGGCCTCATTCTCTCACCGCGTTAGCAGCGCCGGACCTGAGCAGTCGCCGGGGTTTCTAGCGCTGCCGGTAAAGCGCTGAGTCCGACGACGCTGCGATTTCATAAAGACGGCGACGGGCTGGTGTTGTTTTGCGGTCGTGCGAGCGGTCGAAAAGCTTCTAGCTGGTCGGAAAACTCGCGAAAAACCCACAAAATTGAATTTAATAACGCATTTTCAGAAGCTTGTCGCCAATACGAGCTAAGGCGTTTGATTTTCAACAAAAACGCGAGGGTTAACACTAAAAAATAAGATTTGCTACGTCAGTTCTTTCTTTGATTGCGTTGAAATCAAGCTCAGATTCAAGTTTGACAAAGCCTCAGACACAGCGGTGCCTCCTGCTAGCGTTTGTTTTGTTTGTTTGTGAGCGCCTGAACTACATTACAGCGATCAATAATGCATCCATTCATACATTTATATCGCAAAACTGAGAATAATTGAGATGAATGTATCCGATTTGAAACTTTTAGCAGGTGACGGACCCGCGACGGAAAAGTTACGCCGCGCGGCTTTAAAACTAGCGAGTAGCATTTAGCCTCCGCCTTGAAAATACGAAATAATATGATTTGCCCAGAGTGGAGGCGACGGCGGAGATGCTGAGTGATTCTTTTACTGCTGTCCAAATATAGGCAGAGCTCTTAATGTGTGAACTGCTTAAGTAAAGGCTGCTGCTTCAATACTGACACACATTTAGAAACCACCTGGCGCCGGAGATTTCGCAAATTACCTTTTGGATGGTTAAACAAATCATTTTTTTTCCACAGTTTTCCTTGCTACGATAAAACTCCGAAGGGCTTCTACTATAAACAAAACTTTCTACCCGTTTAAAGAGTCCATATTGCGCTGATCTATGTTAAAATGCTGTTTCAATCACGCCTGGAGTTGTGTTTCGTTACTTTCGCGCATGTTTAACGCACAAATCTCGCATGTTTAGGCTGAGTTCTTCTTCGTTACACCTTGTGATGTCATGAGGTGATACAGGAATGTGTTTTTAACTGTTTTTAAAGGTCGTATACTTCGCAAAATTGACTCTTTTGAGCGTTTTGTTGTGTTATAATGTTATTGCCTCATCAAAAACGTTCCTGGAGTTGTGTTTTGTTTCATTCATACACGTTTGTCGTCTCGCGCTATAACGCGTTCACCTTTTGTGGTCTTGCTGTTT
>KN495420.1:0-33587 GCA_000787155.1 Scartelaos histophorus
CTACATGATCTTGGAGTTTTTATTTCATTATTTTGGCTATAACTCAGTTCCTATTGCACTAGTTGGAATATAGAGTATAAAAATTACTTAAAATGTTTGTAAAACTCTGACTGAATAAAAAAATAAAGATGACATAAAGATGTTACTATTTTGCTTGGAATTTAGGTTTGTCTGTCCACAGACCAGACCTGTAAGTATGTCATGTAACTGTGTCCTCCTGTCCCTATGGGGATAGATTTAGTTTAATCTATTAGTTTAATGCTATACCGTGGAACATTCAAAAGAAAAAAAAAAAAAAACTATTCAAAAAAATAAATGTCCACAGGAACCAGCAGGTGATGGACCCTAAACAAGAAAGTATTCTTTTTCCTGGTAGTTATAATCAATGATGAATACAGATTTGGACTTGTCTTAAAATGTAATAATAAACTTATTTCTCACTTTCACATGAGTTTATATAAGTGCGTTCCACAACTTTCAGAGGCCAATGCAGAATTTTCATCATTCCACTGCAAACAACAACTACAGGGAGAGATACGTTATTCAAATTCAAGTTTTGCTGCAGCAACATTTACACTGCATGTGTCACTGACCTTTGTGTCTCAGTCAAAGGTCTCACTGCAGTTTAACAGGAGGACTGGTCAGGGAGGGTCAGCAAATCTGTGTCAGGGCAGTTTGAGGAGAGAAAGAGCCAAAAGTGCCCCTCCCCTGTGTCCTCCGGCATCACAGCAGCCTCCAGGGGGCACCAGGTGAAACACAACAGGAAAGGCCTCAATCTTACTTGCAGCCACATATGGTGTAAAAAGCCAGTAACATCTCAAATGTCATAGCTGCTCTTTAGCTTGCTCCTTAGCTTTTCTCCATGGATGCAGCAAAAGCAAACATTTAATTTCACTAAATCCAACAGTCTCTTACCTGCGTCCTTTGAACTGCACATGCTGCACTTCTTAGATGGTTAAAATTCCATGATAGGATGTTAGAAAGTGCGCTCAAAAGCAAAATGTTTCACAACTGCTCAATGTATAGGCTAGGTAGCCTCAAAAGCAGCCAACCACTAGCATCCTAACAGTGCACCAGCCTCACTTCTTGGTTTGTTGCCTCAATTTAACCCTCAGAACTTTTACTATATTACATACAAAGAATCTAGTAATAGAAGAAAAATTAAACAGAAATAAAATAAATGGAGTCTGATAATAGAAACATTAAAATTTGAATCTGCTCTTTTTGTAGAATTTTGAGATCGTTTTTAATGAAAACGATATATTGGACATTTGACCTCCCCGACAGTACAGAGTTTACGCTAACTATCCCATGCTTCATTTCCTCTCCATCCACAGCTGTAAACCACACACTCTATGGCTTTATCAGAAGACCAATTCCACATCTCCCGCGATAAGCCTTCCCCCAGGGGAGTCTGGATTCCTCTGGCGCTGGCCCAGATTAGCGCGCTCATATGGAAGGTGCCACGGTAAACACGCACCTCCACAACGCATCACAAAGAGCCTGTGTGCATGCAGCTAACATCTGCTAGCCATTAGCGCTCTGCCGCCACTGCATACTTGGGCCCTATCTCCCACTGCTTTCTCTGGCCTCTCATTGGTCCAGAGGCTACACCCAGCAACCGCACCAACCACGGATTTTTTTCTCAATGGAGGCGACTGTTGTTTAGGTCTGAGGCTGTGTGAGCAGAAACACAGCGGTTTGCACTGGGGCAGGTTATGCTTTGCTGCGGTTTGGAGGAAATATGGGCACCTTTGAGTTATTCCATGTTGGGTAACTAGATAATGTATGGGAATGTTCAATCTGCAGTGTTTTTACTTTCACTTTGAACACGATTTTTATTTGAGTTTGAATGCAACAGTGGAGACAAAAACGTGAAAAGAAATTCTAGCTGCATATCTGTTTTGAACATGGCATCACGTCATCAGATACTGTGCGATATTTTCGATCGTTTTACTCAGTCCCAGCTGAGACTGTACAACCAAATCGCAGGGTTTAAAAGTTCACAGCTCACAATTCATGTTCTTACACTATACAAACGACTTCAACAGTGAAACCCTCATGAGAGGTGACTGGATTTCAAACAGGTTTGATATTCTTGCAACCTATGATTGCCGATCATGAGCTGGTTGTTCGGTATTAATTGGTTCTCGTTACTCCTGAATACTACATGAAGCATGACATACGATTAAGCCAAAACTCAACCCGATCCCAAAAAACACACAAGTGAAAAATTTTCTCAAAAAGGGCCAAAAATCATATAGTGTATGATACAATTAGGTACAATTTTGTCCCTGGAAATGTATCTTTTGCATTTGAAACATCCTACCCCAGTGACGCATCTCTGAGCTGGTCAGGTCTGTCTTGGCTGGAGGATTTGACTTATTGTGCCTGTTTTGGGTTGATAGGGAAACCAGAGGAGCCTTCTTGCTGGAGGTGAGGGTTAGAGATCTAAGTGTAGGTACAAGATTGGGTCCACAAGAACGAGACAAGACAAGAAATTTTAAAATAATTCCTGATATATACATTTCACAGTTCTGTTTCCAATTTTGGCCTCACAATTTTGTTATTTATTTCATAGCATATTCATATTTCATATTTCATATTCATAGTTTTGTTTACAATCTAGTGCTGCTTCTTGGAACTGTAAGAGATGTAACTCAGCAACATGTATTTGTCCAATCTACATGTAAACACTTGGAAAAATCTCACAAGATATTTTTTCTCTTGTGTGCACGATCTTGTGGTAATTTTGTCTCGAGATCTATCTTGTATGAATAAAAGTTCAAACATTCTAGTTTGATGTTAGATGTTCTGTGACAAAATCAGCCTGTAAATAGTCTTATTACATCCAAATAAGGTCACAGTATTGTCTGAACTGATATCACTGAATTGATACCAGCAAATCTTTTATTTGTATGTCCTCCATTTTTTGTCGTCTTATATCTTTTTTGGCAACCTACTTTGGAAGAAGATAGATGAAATATACCTGATTACTCAAAACATACTGTAGTTATGACTCATGACTTTCCCCGTAGCTCGATTTAATGTAGTATTTCTTAGATTTTAAAGGATAATTATTCCTAGAGTTATAAAAATGTATCAAATAAGTGTTCTGTGCACAACTTCAAATACTTTCAGATACATACAGACTGGTGTGTGACAGTTTATATTCTATACAATTCTACAGAAAAATATAATAATTCTAAAATGTCAACTTTTTGTAATGCATTTTTTTTCTTTGCATAAATCCGTTGCTGTGACGGAAGGATGCAGGAGCTTTATTTTTCTATTGTAGACCTTCCATCTCTTCACATTGTTGGTCTATTTACTAATATAGCAGATGTCTGATAAGAACTCCTCATCCTCTTCTGGTGGAACTTCTAGCTCCACCTTCAGATCTTCGTGGACCTTAGTGGACCTTAGTGACCTCAACATTCAGGGTGCAGGGTTCATCTGCGTTGCCAGCTGCAGATATCAGGTCTTCATGTTGGACCATATGCAGTTTAGGATTTTTGAGTTGAGCTTTTAACAATTCAATAATAGTCTCAACGTTAGCCTTGAGCTCACATTCTGGACAGCTCAAGTTCTGTAGTCTTCACTTATTTTTTGTTTCTCCCCTTCCTGGATCAGAGATTGTATTTGAAAAGAACCAGAGATTTTTTCAAACAATTTTTTTACACATTTTTACACAAATTTACTTGACAAAACACACACATGATTTCAAAGGTTAAAGGTCAAAGGTGTTCCTCCTGAAGTTTGGTGATGTTTTGATCCAGTTTTTTTGGCTTCCCAATCAGATTTTTGTCTTTATGTTAATTCCAGATATCCAGCTTTAGAACATAGTGAAAAGAGACATTAAACCAAATACAACTCAAAGTATTTTTTATAATTTTTTGTATGCATTTTTGATATTTGTATATGGGTATTGAGTTTTTTGTCAACTCTACTTTGGAAGGAGATGGATGGAATATACATGATTAATCCAAAGCAACTAGTATATGTGAATCAGACTAAATACACCTCCAAATATGTTTATGAAGGAACATTACAACAATTCTGATTACATTCCTTTATTTGTTCCTACCAAACAGTTTATGAATGCACGAAATACAAGGTGATCACTTCCAGTATTATGACTATGGGCCGTGTTATCTGTGCGCAGCCTTGGACGTGCACCAGGAGTCACTATGGCCTGGCCTTCTCCTCCGGTCTCACTATCAAAGCCCACGTTTAATACAACACAAGTGGGGCTTCATGAGGAACAGCTGTGAAGGGCCTCGCACAAACACCAGGCCCATGGAACAAGTGACGGACACCCCGGAACAATTACGCAGATTATAATGGGATTTACTGGACCCTCTCTGCTGCCAGACATTTTATATGGAAGATAATTTGTTCCATCAGATTTTGAATTTTAAATACCACTGAATTTCTCACTTTGAATATTTCAAATCTAAATTATTTGTATTCTGAATTTTTGTTGCTGAAATTTCAATATGTTAAATTCAAAATAAAAATGTCACCTGTTTTAAATATTTAGTGCAATTTCCAAGTCCTCACAATTCAACAGTTAAAATTCAGAGTGTAAAATTTACAGTAAAAAAAATTTGCAGCAGAAATCCGAAATGCCAAGGCAGAAGCAATCGATCCTGTGTGAGTAAGGAGGACAGAGGCTGTTTCCTATTGGCCCTTCTCATCTGTGGGCTCACACTCAGAAGGCCTGTTTTTCTAAATATTTTTGAGCTATAAAACCACCTGTAATTGAATAAATGTAAGGTAGAACTGTTTAATGTCATACTGTGGAATATTCCAGGCAGAGCAATGACATCTCCATAGAAACAAGCAAAGGCTGTGAGACTTTTTGTTGGGGTGAACCCGCAACAAAAAGTCCCACATCCTTTGCCATTTGCCAATTTTGAACATTCAAATTACAATTTTGTTTTTATCGTGAATGAAATTTGATCAAAATGTCCACCATAAATCTAAATGTGTCTGACTACAGTTAACGGTGCTTTTCTGGTGAAGGATCTGTCAAATGCTTTTCCTCATGGAGATGTTATTGTTTTGTCTGAAATGTTTTTACTGAAGAGAATTAGGTTGCAGATTCCCATGAATGTTTTACATCTTCATGAGATTGAGAGTTCCCTTTTATCAGAACAACACAAATAGAATTTTTATTTTTATATTTTTAAGCTTAACACAGACTTATACTAACTTCCTCAAACTTTTCACTGTATCTCTGATAATCCTGATGCCCAAAGTTCACAGTTTTTGGACCAGACATTTTCATGTCAAATAGTCTTTTTATGAATAACAAACTAAACAGAAAATTATGTACGTAATATTTTTGTACTCATGCTTTATGAATAAGAACCTAGGTCCGTGGAGAGGCGAGTCTCTTATGGAATTTTGGTCTGGAATGTTTCACAGTATAATATTAAACCTTTCTATCTTCCTGGAGACCAAACCAGACCAAGTTACAGGTCAGATCTTTGGAGAAACAACCTCACTCACAGTCAGAATGCCTGTTTTTCTAGGCATTTTTGAGCTATAAAACCACTTGTATTTGAATAAATGTCATGTAGAGCTGTTTAATGTCACACTGTGGAACATTCCAGGCAGAGCAATGTGATATCATTAGAAACAAGCGGGTGACGGACCCCCAATGACCTGCTTTCTACAGTTTAAGACTTGTATCGCATTTCAAAGCCTCTTCTAATTGAACCAGCGTCACACCTCTCTCTGTGTCCACATGTCCGTCCTCTGATACCTCCCCCTGCAGGACCGTCCTCGTGGTACAGGAAGGGCATCTGAGTTATGTGAACAATGCGTTGCAGCCCCAGATGGAGACACTATAAAGGCCTGCGTGGATGTAGCTCAGACGTTATAAAACCGAGTCCCAGGCCCCGCTCCGACCACATGTAGGCTACGCTATGGAAAAGATCTTACACAGGACTACGTGCTGTACAGACGCAGACTGCAGTAAAAAAATATGATGCCATTGTTTGGGAGTTACAAGCACTCTGAAGCTCGAGGAGGCGTTTACAGTTTGGGGAATTGAGTGGATCTTTGCGTCTAAAAAAGCATTGATTTTGTTTCGGTATAATAATAGCCCAGGTCAGGCAGAGGCGTCCAATCAGGTTTGTTTATTTCAGGGATGCGTGGGAAAAAAATGAGCTCTCTGGTCATCTTCTGAAATTTAGAAATCGAACTAGAACGAAAAGCTGTTGGTGACGATAAGCTCTGTCGATATTTTTGAGGCGATATACTGACGCCGATATTTTGAGGCCAGTATTTTCAGGTAGATATTTTGTGGATGATGTATTGATGCTGTTATTTTGTGGCTGACATATAGATGGTCTCAAAATAGCCGCTAAATTTTGAGGCTGATGTTTTGATTCTGAAATTTTTTAGGCTTGTATGTTGAGGCCATTTTGCGGTATAGTGAGGCCAGTATATTGCTATCGATAATTTGATATTGATATTGCTGATATTTTTGTGACATACATGTAGATCTGATTTTACACTATAAATGTATAATTCATGTATAAATGTATATGTTTTTATTTTAGTTATTACAGTGCGCTCTACCTAAGAATAGTATTATTAAGGAAAATCAATGTGTATATTGCTTAGAATGTTCCACAAATTGTAGATCCCTCTGTGGAGACAAACAGGTGACTCCAACAAACCATGTTTTTTGCAAGTAATAGATTGCTTACTATTACTATGGATGGTATTTATACTACTACAGTTTGTGCAGTGCTCTCTTCTTGCTAAAGTGTTCAGTTTAAGTTTCCTTTAACCCTAACTAAATATATAGTCGGTTCAATAGTCTCTCTATAGGCTACATCTGAAAAAAAGAAAAGTATTTTCCTTGAACATACAATAAAAAGCACATAAAATAAACCATTGGTGTACATAAACCTTAACTACAGTGTGAGGTCATCTCCTGTCCCCAGCCCACATCTGTAGTGGTTTGATCTATTCTGAGCTTTTGGGACATGACATCATCCACATGTGTCTCGAGTAACTGTATCAGCAGTGTCTTTATCAGGGGAGCACTGATAAAGCTCCACAGTAGCTTCACACCAGTTCCACAGCAGTTTCACACTAGTTTCACAGCAGTTTCACAGCAGTTTCACAGAAGTTCAACAGCAGCTCAACAGCAGCTTCCCACCATCTCCACACCAGCTTCACACCAACTCCACACCAGCTTCACAAGAGCTTCACACCAGTTCCACACCAGCTCCACACCACATAAACTACAGCAACTTCACAGCAACTTCACACCAGCTCCACACCAGCTCCAAACCACCTCCACGCCAGCTTTACGCCAGCTCTACACCAGCTTCACACCAACTCCGCAGCAGCTTCACACCAGCTCCAAACCAGCTTCACAGCAGCTTCAAACCAGCTCCAAACCAGCTTCACATCAGCTCCACACCAGCTCCACAACATCTCCACACCAGCTTCACACCAGCCCAATCAGCCCACACTCACAGCTCCCAGGCTCTGCTACTGCACCGCAGACACGGCCTGGCCCATAAATACTCTGTGAAGTAGTGTTTTACTATAGATGCATGGACTACACCAGAGCCCCATACTGCAGAGCTGTGTTCGAGGGTTACCAAGATAATTTAGTGGTTAACCTTGGTTTATGGGTGCTACAAAAATGGAACACTACATCAGCAGCTTTAAAGGAGGCCTATATGTTTTTGGATGTTCTTGAGATTTCCTGGAACATTCCACAAAAGGGGATTGAACGTATCTGTAGAGACAAGAAGCTGACTCCTTCAAAAAAGTATTTATTGGCAATAAATACGCTTGTAACTGAGTAAATGAAAGCGGCAAAGCAGTAAGATTTCCTCAAGACAAGCAAGTGACAGATCCTCAACCCTAACCCTGTAACTCAACTACAAAAGCCTTTAAACCTGCCCTGAATGTAAGATAAGCTTTTATGAATCCTAACAGCTTTTTTTGCATTATGTTGCTTTGCATAATCTTCAATTTTATGCATTCATAATTCAAATAAATAAGTCAGCCATTTGATAACCCACTTCGTGATATGTACGAGACACTCATACTTGGGTAGGTCAGTCTGTCCAGGTCAAAGTTGCCTCCAAGCTAAACTACTGATTTTACTACTATTGAACTACTTTTATATTATTGGTTCTATCCTCCAAGCTAAATTGAACTACTTTTATATTATTGGTTCTAGCACCAAACCAGATTTTTTTATCAGGAATGAAGAACTACAGGATCATTTCAGATGGACCAAAACGAATACCACAACTCGCTTTAGACTAAACCCTGCACGACAGGGTCTAAACTACGACCACATCCTGCTCTATATAACCAATTCCAAACCAGAACTAGCCATGAATAATTAAGTACTAACTAAACTAAGACCAACACTAAAGTAGCTCTAAATCGGGAGTATTGGTAGTTTGTAGATTCTGTAATGTGATGATGTCCTACTCCCAGATGGGGGCATGAAATATCTAAAGGGTAAATTCACAAATGCTGAACCTTGTATTTTCAATTATTTGCTAAAACCAAAAAGTCTCTGTATTAAAGCACAATTTTGCATTTTAACAATCTTAATTTTGGCTGTTCCCCATCTCTATTAATTAGTATTGCCCAGTAGAATGTTGTGATGTCATCTGAAACCCAGCCATTCCAGGTTTGGACTGGTACAAGAGGACTAAACCACGACTAAACTAGGACAGCATGTAGCCTGTGCTCCAACTGTTTGACTCATTCTCAGTTTATGGACAGACCAGGCCTCATGTGAAGCTCAGAACCTCCAGATTTCCCTCCCAGAGCTGCACAGTCTGCACTAGCACTGACTCAGGACTCATGGCTGCAGGCGCTGGGGTTTAGGGAGTGACCAATTATATCAGAGATTCATTTTAAGTTTACACTGGATTTCAGCGTTGAAACTTCAGAGTCAGGCTCATTCTGCTTTCTGGTTGGTTAATCATCTTGGGAACCAAAACACCAGATTAAAACATAAATAAATAACTTGTCCATCATGTCCACTGTTTTTGTAATGCAGAAAAAATCAGCATTACAATTGTTATCAGAAAAAACAAAATTTGAGTTGAACATGTTTACCTCCTATCATGGGGCACAGTGAAGTCCTGTTTATACAATTTGAAATCAAAAACACTATCCCTTTAATCAAGGCATCTTTATTTAGAATATCTATATTTATGAATCCGATCCAAGCCAGGACTAAAATGGGTCAAATGATTCACCTCAGTACATGAAAGCAAGTTCCATTTGCCAGTAATACCCAGCCGCGGCCGCTCCACGCCCCCTGCCCCTCTGCTCCGGGGCAGCGTCGGGGGGTAACTCCGGGGCATCTGGATTCCACTGTGGGGCTGTCCAATGGCGCGCCAGCTCAGACACAGGCCTCCTCTGACCATAGCGCAGCTGTTAGCCCAATACACACTGTTATAGAGAGGACGTTAGCAACAAACAGCATAAACAAAATATGTACGCTAGATTTAAGTAATGTAGTTTTTCAAGCAGTTTCTCATCTGCAAATTACCATATTTCCAAATCATCTTTTTCTGTTGGAAGTGTATAATGAAGTTGACTTTTTTCTATGACTTTTTTGTATTTTTTGGATGTTTGTTTTGTATTTTTTTGTATTTTTCATTTTTAAAGATAATTTATTACGCAAAACTGACTGTTGTGAGTTTAAAGTGATATTATAATGTTATCTCCTCAAAACAGACCAGAAGTTGTGTTTATTTCATTCACACATGTTTGAGTAATCCTTTATTATGAGTCTATTTACATTTCTAAAGCTCATAATGCTCTGTTTCACCTTGTGATGTCATGCAGTGGTAGTTTTCAAGTTAACAGCTACATTTGTTCTGTAGAGATTGCCAATTTCAGGGCTGAAATTACGTAAGTGATTCGAGTGGAAGCGTATGGCGTTTAAAAACACAGTGGACCACTTCCTGTATTTCCTCATGACATCACAAGGTGGAACAGAGTGTTTTCTGTTTGAGAGAAGAACTCAGCTTAAATATGTGGAAATGAAACAAAACCCAACTTCAGGTCCATTTGTGATGAGGAAATGACGTTAGAATAGATCAGAAAATAGCGTAATATGTGCACTTTAAGTCAGATGCTCTTCCTGACGCAAGATGTGGGTGGAATGTCTTACCAAGGGGCACAGTTAACTTTTTATTGTTTTGAAAATACTATAATTTTGGACATTCCGAGTCTCCCCTCCCTCTGCTCTCTGTACTTAGTCACTCCCCCTTCATAGCACATCACAACACTATCAGCGTGCATCCAGTTAATGAAACTTCTGCACATTGCGTCAGGTTTGTGAAGTTGTTGCATATAGTTTTGTATCATGTTTTTGTATGTTTATGGAGAATGGGTGCTGTAGGGTCGTGTGCAGAGCTTTGGACATGGTATAAATCTAACATGGTAGAAATCTCACTAAACGTTTAATTTGTATATTAGCCTATTCACACATTATAAAGCCGTTTATTTCTCCCATCACTTTATTTCTCTCCCCGTCTTTCTCCGTCTCTTATCGTAATAGCCCGGAAGTGCTGGGGTGACACTGACATAGAGCAGCACCCAGAGCCCACACCTCCACACCCCTCCTCTGTCTGGGAATGTGAGCCGCCCCTGTTCTGGTTCCTGTTCTCAAGATCTCAAGTAAAAAAGGTCGCATGCGGTAGAGTCGTGTTCTGAGCTGGATAACCACTTCTGGAAGCCTGCCTCATTGCCTTCTCCAGTTACAGGAAAGTGACAAAAGGGGAGCCACTTATGAGTCAGTCGAATAAAGACTAGTGAAAAGGTAGTAAAAACAGTGTACAGCAATTGTCAAAAGACGCAAATAATCCTGTCTGTTTGGTATTTAAACGTACATTGTGTAACTTTTCTGATGAAGGGTCCGTCAAATGCTTTTCAGGAATGTTTCACAGTATGGCTTTAAACCTTTATATCTTGATGGAGACCAAACCAAGTTACAGGTCAGATCTGTGGAGAGGCGACCCCGCTCACAGTCAAAATGTCTGTTTTTTGATGTATTTTTGAGCTATAAAACCACCTAATTGAATAAAGGTGAAAATTAGATGTTTAATGTCATACTGTGGAATATTCCAGACAGAGCAATGACATATCCATAACAGAACTCATTAACATAAGAGTTAACAATTAACATCTATCCTTAAGCTCACATCAGATTGACGTGTATAGTTCTACAACTTGTTAATCTGAAACAACTCTTGTTAAACGTGATTATGAAGATGCCAAGCTCCATGCTTCATATTTAGTTTACCATATTTACTATATTTAGTGTGGTTTTGGTTCACTTGGCTGCTTTACCTTTGGCTGCCGCACAGACCTCAGCGCGATTGTGATTGATCCATCAGCTGCTGGTTTTCCACCTCCAAACCTCTCGTCCGTCCGTCATCTCGTGTCTGTCTTACACCTTAGCCCAGTCGTCACCCGTCATCTTCGTGCTGTTCTTTTTTTAGACTTAGAAGGGAAGAGTGTCAGAGAAAGAAGACAAACTGAGTCAACGGCTGCTCTACTTCAGCTTACTCCTGCATCCCGCTCCCTGCAAATCCAAAGAACAGTGAATGAAAGTCCCAAAAGACGACTGGAGGAGCCGGATGGTCCAGATCGCGTCAGAAGGACGACCCAACAAGCATGAACGACCAGAATTATTTTAAAGAAGAATAAATAAGGAATATAATAATTCGGCTGAATAAACCACCCACTTATTTCGGAATTAAGTTTAATTCCGAATAATCATTTTCATTTGGAAGGAAGTGTTTACATGGTATTTTTAAAGCAGATTAATTATTTTCAAATAAATTTTATTCTGAATTAAAGCTCTCATATAAACCTGGTAAGTGTCAGTCTGGAACAGCTCTCGATGAAAGTGATTCTAGAGACGCTAAATGTCATGATTTGTATTTAGTTTATATTTACTATATCAAGTCTTGTTTTGGTTCACTTGGTCGCTTCATCTTTGGCTGTTGCACAAACTTCAGTGCTGTGCTGTGGTCTGTCAGGTGTAGGTGCTCCGTCCCCAAACCTCTCGTCCATCATCTCATGTCCGTCTTACACCATATAACAGTCCTCACCTGGTCCTCACCCCATCATCTCTGTGCTGTTCTTTTTCCTGGGTGTGCCTCTCATTTCCCTTTTTATCCTCGCTCTGGTTCCATGGCTCAGGTGTGTGGAGCTGGTTGGAACTGAAAACACACACTAAAACTACCCAAAGTAACCATTCCAACTTCGATCACGTCACATTAACAACGTGCAGGGGTTAGTGAATGAAAGGCAGATTTCAAAACCTACTCCATATTAACAATTGTGTCAGTTTTCTCACAAGGTTTACTGGCACAATGGCCAACTTTACATTATGTTTTTTAATTCCAAATGAATTGTTCTGAATTAAATAGCTGGGAATCAAACTATACGAATAATAAATAATAATTCAGAATTGAGGTTTACGTGGTCTTTCTAAAGTGGAATTATTTTTTTACTTAGAATTAAAGCTCTCATGTAAATGTGGGAACTGTACAGTATGTTCTACATCTAAGAGTAAATGTCAAATGTCTAAAAATGACTCTGAGAAAAGCAAAGCAAATGTATTAAAAAGTACTGAAGTTACTCAAGTTCCTGCTCAGAATGTAAAGGCGTTCTCTAAGTCTTTACACGGGTCTGGATTTCCCCTGATGCTCTAGCGGTTGCTCGGCGCTCGGAAGTTTCACTAGTGAGCTTTATAGTGTTTTTTTATGGAGCTAATTGTGCGAATTGGAGTGTGGAAAAAACATGTGTTACATCCTGTAGGAGACCCCGAAAGGTTGCCAGACAATTTTCATTTGTAGCACGTTTTTGTAGCGGGTTTCGTAGCGAGTCAGGGTGTTATGTAAATAGTCTGGTTAGAAGCGTAGTGGGGTTAGCGGTCTTTTTTACGAATTGATTGGGTTGCCAGATGTGTTGTGAGTGAATTTTAATCCTGGTTTTATTTAAAAGAGTTTATACTTTATCAGAATTAGCTGGAGCTTTTTGGAAACGGTAATGGGGTTTCTGGTTTTTGACGTCACTGCCAAGAAAATACAGGCATTTACGCGTTAAACCGAGCATGTATACAGAAATAACATTGTGTTGAAAATAGCCGTGCTGCTAATTTTTCATTTCGACACGTTTCACTGCTCACTGTTGCCAGAAGAGGGCAGCGGACATTTAATCTAAGTCTTGTTATTAAAAGGAAACTTGAAGAAACTTTTTCTCAAACAAACAAACAGTGATTGGAGAAGTACTCGATTTTGATGCTTGAATAAAAGTACAGAAAGCAAAAAAAGTGAAGTACTCAAGTAAAAGACTCATGAAAAAATTACTAAAGTATAAGTTTAAAAATGTATTTGAATTTAATTAATTGTATTAATGAATTAATTTTAATAAAATTTCTATTTATATGTATTTTTTTTGCTCCAATTAAGAACATGTTTAAATAAAGCCTTTTCAGCAGACTTACTTTTCAGATCATTTAAAAAATATAGTGTAGTAAAAAAGTGACATCTGCTTTCAGTTGTAATGTAAAAGTAAAAACTACCCACTTTATAATGTACTTAAAATTTTTGTATGGTACTTTACTATTTTACTACTTTTACTATGTTACATTCCACCACTGCAAATGCAAATGTTTATACAATTTAAAGATGCATTGTGTAACTTTTTTGATGGAATATAGAATGAAACAAGTTACATTTCTTCCTCTTTGTTATTTTATGAACTTTAAATATATCGCTTTTTAATGAGTAGATGTAATGATGTAATCTGCTTATGAGTGTATATCTCATCTCCATGGAGACAAGCAGGTGGCACCACTCGGGCCAAAATACAGGTCAGATCTGTGGTAAAACAAGTCAACTCATAGCACAACAGTAGTGTTTAATGCTATACTGTGGAACACCTCCATGAGACAACCAAGTGGCAAATCCGGAAAAGTTACACAGTGCCTCTTACTTCTTATTGGCTTAAATTTGCGATGCT
The DNA here is from genome assembly GCA_000787155.1 of Scartelaos histophorus. Taxonomy (NCBI): domain Eukaryota; kingdom Metazoa; phylum Chordata; class Actinopteri; order Gobiiformes; family Gobiidae; genus Scartelaos; species Scartelaos histophorus. The sequence continues at coordinate 14,056 of KN495420.1, forward strand.
AAGGTGCAGTCGAAGGTCAGATGTGGTTATTATTATGAATATTCACCAGAAAAATGATGCAGTGTTTAATGTTGTTTCCCTATAATGGCCTAATATTTGTTGGAGGTCCTATTGGAGGTCCAGTCGGAAGTCCAGTTGGAAATCCAGTTGGAGGTGAAATGTGGTCATTACTATGGACTTTCACCAGAAAAGTAATGCAGTGCCTCTCTAATGGTGTTTCCTTATTGGCCTAATGTTTGTGATGTGGACATTCAACACAAGGTGAAAACGGATTATTAATACAGACCTTCACCAGTAAAGTTACACAGTGCCCCTTTAATGTTTCTTACCTCTTACAAGCTCAGTATTTGCCACACTAAGGAACAGTGTGAGGTCAAAAGTGATCATTACTTCACCAGAAAAGTTATCCAGTGATTCTTTAATATGTCTTAGCTCTTATTTGTGCAGTGTTTGCGACGCTGAGGTCCAGTTGGAGGTGAAATGAGGTCATCGCTGTGGGTCTAACAGTAGCACAGTGCAGAGGAGAGGGCCAGTGGAATGTGTGGAATGAGCTGCTTTAATCTGTGTGGGCACAAATAATTAGGAGCAACCCGAGGAACCTCCAGAAAGTGCAGCACTCCTCTGGTCTTTTAGCGACCGTTAACATGGAAAAAATGGACCGTGGACTATGGCTGCATGTCCAAAAACTTTTAAAACATTTTAAATCACTTTTCTCTATGGAGATGTTATTTCTTTATTAAACCTTTCTATGTGTGGAGAGGCGACCCCACTCAGAGTCTGTTTTTCTAGGTATTTTTGAATGATAAAAACACCTGTAATTGAACAATTTTAAGGGAGAGCTCTTTAATGTCATACTGCGGAACATTCCAGACAGAGTAATGACATCTCCATAGAAACAAGCAGGTGCCGGACCCTCCAAAAGAAAAGTTACACAATGAACCTTTTCGAAGTTGATTAGGGCAGCAAGAATACTCACAAGCTAATCAAAATTGAAATTTGAACAATGGAAATAAGCAAATCAGTTGAAGTACTACAATTTCCTCCAAGAACAAGTGCGTGTAGTTTAGTTTATCTGTGCAAACATGTTCTGAAATGTCCCTATGTGCCAGATGCCCTCCCTGTGTGCCAGATGCCCCCTCTGTGTCTACATGGTGTCTTATTCTGCATAAACACTGCTAACCTCGTAGTTTATCCACACAAACATGTTCTGAAATGTGAGTCTCGTATTTGTTTGTCAGTTCAGATTCCAGTCTTTTTGTTCTTCTGGCCGCATTTAAAATGGGAAATCTGAACAGAATCCTATTTTTAAAACATAAATTGCAAATAGCATTAATTCTGTGTGGATTTTTTTCCCTGGACACTCCAATATCCCCCATCAACCCAAAACTCACACAGTAGGTCAGACCATCCAGCTAAGGTAGTCCTGACCAAGACTAGCTCAAGATCTGGAGATGGGTCCCAACCGCTGCTCCTGAAAAGCTGACCCAACAACACTGAAGGATGAGTTAAAAAATAAACCTCAAAGGCTATTATGATTACTCAAACTCCAGGTCTGTTTTTGAGGTAGTAACAACATTCTAATATGACTAAAACCTCACAGTCAATTTTGACTCAATTTTGTGTCAATTTTGAGTCAACTTTGAGTAAATTTTGTGTCATATAGAATCTTAACATTATTCTAGTGTTCAGTGTTTTTGTAGATTCTTGCCCTGTCTGAAGGCTGGGCTATTGTGCTGGACTCATTTATCATGTTAAAAGTTAGGGTGACCACTAAAAGCATGCGTGCATATACTGGCTGCACAGGCTGTTTTGATCCTGTTGGGATTAATTTTGTTTTTGGTCAAGACAACACAAGGTTTGCACATGTCCCTCGCCATTTTTAAGCTTTTAAGTTGGTGAATAAATTCTCATAAAGGAATATTTTTTTCATTTTCTTTCTTTTTTTTTTTTTTTTAAACTACAATTTACCATAGCAAGTATCGTCATATCATGATAATATTGTATTGTGAGTTGTATCGAATAGTGAGGGACCTTGTGATTCCCAAGCCTCATGTACAATGAATCGATGACTGTGATATTGTCCACATCCCATTATATTAAAACAGATCAGGAATTGTGTTTTGTTTCATTCACACATGTTGGAGTAACCCTTCATTATTAGTCTGTTTACATCTCCAAAACTTAAAACGCTCTGTTCCACCTGATGTCATGTGGTGGTACTTTTCAAATTAACAGCTACCGTTTACTCTTTATAGAGATTGGCAATTCCAGGACTGAAATTATCCATATGATTTGAGTGAAAGTGCGCAGAGTTTAAAAACAGAGTGGAGCAATTCCTGTATTACAAGCCTTGAACAGAGTGTTTCAGTTTGTGAGAAGAACTCAGTCTAAATCTGCAGTGTTTGTGTGTTAAACATGTGTGAATGAAACAAAACACAACTCCAGGTCTGTTTGTGACGAGGAAACGACATTAGAACATCAGAAAATAGAAAATGATGGGCCCTTTAATGCATTTTCAAACATCACATAACTCTGAAAAACCAGGGCTGTTTAAGCAAATGACAACCACCCGACCACAGTAACATCAGAGCCTCATTACAAAACACTACCACATGTACAAGGGTTTACTTTGGTTTATTGACATAGAGATTTGTGCTGAAATTTGCACAAATGCTGCAAAATGTGTATATTTTCAAGACAATCGAAACTGATGTGAAATTTGTCTTGGCCCAGTACAGATAGATTGTTTAAGCAGCTTTTGAGATCAGAATAAGTCTACAGAGCTGTTTGTGTTTGATTAGAAAGACTTTTGATAATCAGGAAGTACATGGTTAGCTGGTTAGCTTTACTGTGATGGCAAAATTTCACCCTGGCCTCTGAAAGTTATGAAAAGTGCTTATAAACTAGAGTGACCAGATTTTCCAAATCAAAAACTGGGACACCCTCGGTTTTGGATGGTTAGTAATAATAAAACTGTGAAACGAGTGTGCAATTAAGGAGAACTGTTCTGCATCTGGACCAATCATGACAAACATGAGAGTCAGTATAGTCACATTTAATTTGTGTTTTAGTCATTTTTAAGCAGCTTTTCTGTATTTTACTTAAATAAATTACAACTTATGCCATTTTTACTGTTGGCAGAATCAAATTGGTAAAAAAAGATGGAGACCTGGGATATTTCTTGTAAAAAACTGGAGGAATCTCCGGTTTTGGCTAAAGGCCTGTTTACACGAAAACACTTGCAGATAAAAACGTCAAAGTATTTTATCGTTGGTGCCTTTATTTAAATGGTGGCCGCGTTTTTGAGACTTGAAAATGCAAAAATCTGAAAGCACCCGTCTTCTGTTCAGTATAATGTCTCATAAATGTTGCCTAAATCTGCTGCGACTGGGTACACAGGGCTCAAAACTGGGACAGTCCCGGGTAAAAAGGGACGTCTACTCACTCTATTATAAACTCATCATGTGAATAACTAGAATGCTCTGAATACATAAGGTGCACTGTGTAACTTTTTGGTTGAGGGTCCATCACCTGCTTCTTTTCAATGGAATGTCATTGCTCTGCTTGGAACAGCTTAACCTATCATTTATTAATTATTGGTGGCTTTACATAGAAAAACAGGCATTCTGATTGAGCAAGGTTGCCTCTCCACAGATCTGACCTGTAACTTGGTCTAGTTCGGTCTCTATGAAGATAGAAAGATGTAATAACAAGCAATAACATGGAAACGGACCCCTTTTCTCTATCTGTATTTCCAATCTATCTTTAACCGCCCCATAAAATTCTGGCAATATAGCTAAGCGGGTCACCCCCTGTGGCCTGTGGGTCTTGTAGTCCTTTGTAGTTGTTTGTAGTCCACGGGAGGCCTCTGGAGCGTGGAGGTCAGCCCCCGCAGTGGACCGGGCTAATGCGGCGGTGATGAGAGGTACTGGGACTCACATTACAGCCTGCCTCAGTGGGAATACGCTAGGAGACGTACTACGACACAAACTAGCACGAGGAACAGTTCGGTTTAAAGTCGTGGCCTGTAAAGTTAAGTAAGTCCATTGAAGCGACTGTATTTAATTAAAACATTTTTTTTTTTCGTATATTCAAGCAAAATGTGTCTTTCTCCAGTACAGATATATTGTACAAGCAGTTCTCGAGGTCAAAATAAGTCTGCTGTGTACTGTCTGCGTAGCTGACAATAATCTGTGTATTTGTTTCGTAAATAAATATTAAGTATTAAATATTAAGATGTGTCAGAACACCACTGTTATAAGTTGTATTATTATTATTATTATTATTATTATGTGTTTAAATAAACAATTAAATTATTTATTTCATTGTGAAAAATATTTACATTTATGAGTCATTTATTTTTCTCCAGAAGTAAACCGAAAGTGAGAAAGAGTAGCTGTGAAAAAGAGAAAAGTGGAAAGAAAATACGTCAAACTTAAAGAAATGCTACTTAACTAGTCCTGATGATGTGTAGGCAACACGGTAAATGCATTGTTTTGTATTCTGTATTTATTTAAAGGTAAAGCTGATTTTCTGTCTTTATTTTAGTTTCCACAGTGTTGATGGAGTTGAAGGTGAACAAGACTAAATATGACACATGATCAGCAGTCTGGAGCGTGAAGTCCTTTTATTTGCGAAGAAAACCAGGGTTGCTCCAGTTTACATGTATTTATAAAGGAAGTTAGCAGTTTGCATGATAGTCATTGTTGGCTTTACAACGGCTCTGGTTTCTGGTTGTGGAAAGTGCATATAAACTCATTGCAGTGATAGCATTGATTTTATACTCCCCTTCTGATGATTATCAACACTTAATACATGTATTTAATGAGAGCTAATAAGTGGGTGGGGATAGGGGGTAGGTGTAAACAGGCATTTTCTGAAGACTCAAGCTTCACATGGCTGTAAAAAAACAGTAAAACGGCCAGCCTGTAGCCTCCAGAAGTCTTAAAATAAAGTTTAAAGTTTAGCCTTAAGGGTTAATCCCCTTAACTCAGTCTCACAGAACTGATGGTTTACTATTGATGTGTATGAGATTTTAAGTAGACTACCTCAGACTACTTCACTTTGCACTCTACTGCACATGTCTCGTGCTGAAAGAGCTGCTGTCCTGGAATCATGTGGTCAGTGTCAGTTACTGTTACTTTCTGCACTCAGGCTGGTTGTGTAAACCTTTGTGTAAACCACAGGGTTCAGGTACAAGTGTGAGGAAAAAAGTAGCATCTTATAGTCCGGAAATTACGGTATATAACACAGGCTTTCTCAAAGAACACACCATGATTCACCTTTGTTTCGTTCAACATATTTGGCTTATTTTAAACCTGGCACCACCTCCTGATGTCATAAAATGGTAACCCAGGCTGCTCCTTCTGTGTTTTTACTCACCTTCACCAGACTTATCCTAAATACTCCAGCCGTCACGCAAATATGGCTTTACATTAAAGCTGAAATTCCGACTGTCTGTTTCTAATTGTACATATGCGAGTGTAGCCGTTGGTTTTGTTCTGTTTTGTATTGGACGCAGCAGACACATGGGGCGAGCTTAAACTTCGGTGATTTGCTTATGCTCATTTCATGCTAACTCCAGGAGACGTGCTGACCACATGTTTGTCTTCTCTCCGCAGACCGCGAGGACCAGTCCATCCTCTGCACGTAAGTACTGCACCCAACACCTCCACCTTTGGCTTCACACTCAGTCATCAGGCCCATGTTTACTGCTTTGGTGGCCTACGTACTGTGGAGGATGAAGTGCTCAATTTTGTCAAGTAAAAGTACAGAAAAATATTACTCAAGTAAAAGGAAAATTATCGCATGAAAAAATCAACTTAAATAGCTCTTTAAAAATTTACTTTAAGAGGAAAAAGGATTTTGAGATTTTTTTCAACAATTAAAGGATGAAATGTGATGAAAGCTGATTTTAAGTGATTCAGTTGATTTCAAAATAAAAAATAAATAAATAAATAAAAGTTTGAACGTTACTCAGATTAAAAGTCTCAGCCTTTTCAGCGGTTTCAAACATTAAAGAAAAGTACTTTTTATCAGCTCTCAAATGTGTAGTGAGGTTAAAGTAAAAAGTATCCACTGTAAAATGTACTTAAGTACAGATACTTGAAATTTGTACTTAAGGATTGTACTTTTACTTTTGTACTTTGCTATTTTCACCACTGCTTTTGTGGACTGCACTTGACAAAAGTTTCTAAAATGACTAATCAAGACTAAAACTAGTATCGAAACTAGATATTAATTTGAGCGAGTATCAATATTAGGTATCGGACCCCTGAGGGATTACACAGATGTAAATCCACATGGGAATAAATAAGAAAGTATTACAGTTTAATGTGGAAAGTCCCATTTACTTGTCTAAAGAAAGAATGTTTTATTATTATCATGGTTTCAGAATCGGTCTGTTCTTTAGTATTGAAATTGAGTTTTTGGACTGCACCAAAACTGAATCAGGGACTATTGAAAACAATAGGCGTAATCTCAAATGTAGAATAGGAAAATGCATTACATTCTGAGCTTTAGTTGAACAAATTCTTGTCGGACTGAAAACTTATCCTGCCGATTGATTGGTCGACTAAAAAGGGGGCGCGTACGGAAGATAATTTGTTTCATCAGACTTTGAATTTTAAATGACGTTGAATTTCTGACTTTTAATTTTTTTTATTCAATTTAAAAAATAACCAGCACAAATATTTTCAAGGTCTCAAATGTATGTAATGTATGTAAATGTGTAAAATTTTCAGTGAAATAAATTTGCAGCAAAGATCCAAGATGCCAATTCTGAAGCAATCGATTCAAAGTGACCTGATCTAACTTAGTAACAAACAGGAAATGATGCAGTGAAGCGATCTGATTGGTCAGAAGTGGCCTCATCCAAACATCATCTCTTTTATTTCTTAAGTGTAAACTCCGCCCACAGATGAGAACAGCCAATAGGAAACAGCGTCTGTCCTCACTCATACAGGATCGATTGCTTCAGCCTTTGCATCTTAGATCTTTGTTGTGGAATTTTTCTGTTGAACTTGGCCTGAAAATATTTGTGCTGATTATTTAAAAGGTGGAATTTGAAACATATTTAAAAAGTATACTTAACATTTCAGCATCTCAAATCAGAATAAAAATAATTCAAACATCTTTTTTCAGAGTTAAAACTTTAAAATGAGAATTAAAAATCAAACAGAACAAATTATCTTCCATTGGCATGTCAAAAGCTCTCAAAATTATTACGTATCTTCGTGTATCTGACCCCAACTGCACTCACAAGACTCCGCCTGCAGGGGGAGCTCATGTAAAACTACTATTCAATAAGAAAAAAGTACTAGAAAACAATGTAAATTTTAAAGTTTTTCTGCATTTTTTTGAGGGATGTAACAATATCCAAATCTAGATATTTTCACGATATGCATCTCATGGTACAATATTTTGTGGAGGTGAACAAAATTGTGAATACGCTACCTGTTCTGTCATAATCCAAATAATCAAGATTTAAAAGTGCTTTTTTCATCATGTAGATTTGGCAACAGAGCAAAGGATCATGGTCACTGTAGTTTTCTCTGATTTTATAGCTGTTACACCTTAACAATGAATATAAGTAACTAAACTTTTAATTTGATATATTGTGATTACCCACGATATTATTGTGAGGCTTTTGACGATACGATATCACGATATAGAGAAAATATAGAGAAATAGCAAACAATGCCACATATTTAGCTCATTCTCTCATGAACTAAATCTGTCTTTTTGCTGTTGTCACATAGAAGTCCTCCTAATCTAATCTAAATAAAATTAATACTCAACTAATACATTTGATATTGACTTAAACAACTAAAAACCTACACCACCAATTACACTTGTTAATAATTTGGTCCAAGATGAACTGAAAACTCCAAGTCAAAACAGCACAATGGTGTTTTTAATCTCGATTCCCAGCGGTAGCAGTGAGTAGCTCAGAGTTGTCAGTTTCCCATAATCCCGCTGTGTTGTGTCAAAGCATTGGTTCCAGCGGCTCTGTTTAAAGTGTGTTCTGAGTGTGGTCTGAGGACTGCAGCTTGTAGTGCTCAAAGTAATTAGAGTCCAAACTACTACTCCTTCTTCACGTTCAACAAGATGGCTCCTGAAAAGAACATTATGGTGGGAGCTCTTTGACTGGGCTAATTGCGTGTTTAATGAGGCCACATCCTTTTTTATTGAAACTGTGAAGTCTGGGTGTTTTTAAAGGATGAATGTTACGTAAAATCGATTTTTTTTGGAGCTTTCTACCATGTTATAACGTTGTTCCCTTATTGAAAACACGCCTGAATAGGTTTTAGACGTCATCCATGTCTCTCCTGCTATGTGCTAGTCTACATCACTCAATGCACGCACAATTTTCTCAATAAATACACAAATATGATGCAAAACTGTGCACGATAACGTTGCAAACCTGATACAATGTGCAGGAGTTTTATTAGCTGGGGGAGTGACTTGGCGCAGGGAGCAACAGCGTCAAAGTGAGTGACAAAAATGAAAGCGAAACTTGCATTTTCAAAACTATAAAAGGTAACATAGTGATCTAAATATGTTATATTTTAGCAGTTAATGCCCCATAGAAGTAAAATACACCTTCTTTAAAGTCTTCATGTGAATTGTTGTCATTTTTATACTGAAACTGCATTCTCAATCGACATTTTTTCCATGCTGCTAATTTGTCATTCCCACGTGCTTCACTTCCCCCATTTGCCAGCAGAGGGAGCCACACCTCTAATCCAAGTCTTAAAAAATATACTGAAATGGTGACACTTTTTTTAATGTTTTAAAATTCTTTGCACAACTTTCGGTGGTGAAGTTTTGCAGTCATGGTAAAGCATGCAACAAGTATCATGTTAATGTGCACTTCCTGATTATTGGCCTTTATAATTAGACGCTTACAGTACACAGCGACATATTTTGACCTCAAGAGCTGCTTATACAATACTATTATATCAGTACTGGGGCAAGACATTTAGCTTAAATACATGGAAAGAATCAGGGCCCTAAATTTATCAAAATGAAGCAGCCTGTTGAGAATTTCGACAGATACTCTGTTTAAATACAAAATCATAATATAAAGCATTTATACTAAACCATAAATAGGTCTACAGTAGAATGCTTTGTGAGTGGCCAGATATAGTCGGTTGCCTCGCCCTCTTCGTTTCTCTGCTAGTTCCAAAAATGCTCTGGGTAATGTTGTTGTAATGAGCAGCTAGGCTAAAGCCACTGGCATGCGGACGGGCTGCACTGTTGCTAGCCTCTTTTCAGACCCGCGTATGGGAGTGGACACAGCTATCATTAGATAAGTGCCCCAAAAACACGGCTTAGAGATATGGGAGCGCCGCCTCAGCAAACCCAAGCAGACCTCTAAACTTTACAAGGGAAGGGGTGGTCAAAAAATGAAGGCAAATCATGTAAATAGTGTGTGTAATCTAGCAAACCTATTATGCAAAATGTATTTTTCAGAACTTTTTATAATAGTTTCTTCTGTTCTATGCTCTGTATTTCGTTCTCCAGTTACATTTTTAATCAGTGATACATTTAGGATTCAGTAGTGTCAGCTCCATTTGGGCTCCGCAGTTTTCTTGCGTGGAAATCAGCAGACTTGTTTCTTTAATGAAGTCATTTTAGATCAACATTGCGATTTAAAATGTCACAGATTATTACTATAGCAGACACAAGCACAATATGTCTTCTTCAGTTCAAAAAGTGATGGCTGAACAGTGCTGAATGTTATTTTTTGGAAGGGCCACCAGAAGCCTAAAAGTGCATGCTGACCTCTTAAAAGTTTTTTTTTGCTACTACTGAAGTTAACCATTTGTGGCTTAGTGCTACAAATGGCCAAAAACTGAGTGGGAGCCAAGTACTACGTGACATCACACAGACCTGAGTACAGCCGGGTGTTTCTGATTACAAACACGTGGCTCCAGGGGCGGAGTTTGAAGTGTATAGCTGTTAGACCAATCACACTGTTTCTTATGCCTCCAGACCCCGCCCATCCCCGCCCAGTTCTATTTGAAATATGGTTTTGGGTGGAGTTTAAGTGTTTAGTTCCACTTTTACACGCCATTTTTCTAGTGGAGGTTCCATCACCTGCTTTTCTCCATGGAGATGTTAATGCTTTGCCTGGAATGTTCCACAGTATGGCCTATCTATCTACACTAAGTTACAGTTCTCATCTGGAGAGAGATAACCCGGCTCACGATAAAGCGTGTTTTTGAGGTATTCTCTTAAATATAGATAAACGTAATGTCATAGTGTGGAACATTACACAGTGGAAGTAATGGTCACTTCTGCCCACTTCGGCCTCTGCTTTAGTTTGACGGAGATCACCACAAAATCGTCTGGTTTGGAGTTTTTGATAATACTGGTAAATTACATGCTTAAGATTAGCTCATGTGGTCATGCACTCGTTTTAAAGATAACCGTCAACAAATGTGTGGTTACCTCGTCCTCTTTTCTTGTCGTACTCATTCTTTCTTCAGAAATACAGTCTATATTAGATAGAAAGATATATGGGTTTGCCAATATTTGTACTTTTACTGTATTACTATTGGCCTTAAATCTCCTTGTGCTATTTTCTGATCCATGTTCTAATGGAGTGTTCTCATCACAAACAGATTTGGAGTTGTGTTTTGTTTTCATTCACACACACAAGCCATGCCTTCTCGAGTTCTTCTCTAAAATGAAAAACATTTCGTTATGCTTTGTGATACAGGAAGTGCTCCACTGTGTTTTTAAACTCCAGACACCTCCACTAAAATCATTTGGACGATTTCAGCTGTCAAATTGCCAATCTCTATTGAACTAAAGGTAAAAAGGAGCTGTTAACTTGAAAACCACCACTTTGGTTACTGAAACATGTGTGAATGAAACAAAACACAACTCCAGGTCTGTTTTTGAGGAGGTAACAGCGTCCTAAGATGAGTTAAAGCTCACAAGAGTCAATTTGGTGTAATATGGGACTTTTAAGGGTACACATAAAGCTTTATTTGAACACTTTTTTAGTCTGGAATAATGAATACAATGACTCATTATAGCATATTATAACAATCTTCACAGTCTATTCTCGTGTTTATGTCAGGCCTGAAATGTAACTGTCTCTGTTCTGTTTCAGGGGAGAATCTGGAGCTGGCAAAACGGAAAACACCAAGAAAGTGATCCAGTATCTGGCCTATGTGGCCTCCTCGCACAAGGGACGCAAGGACCACAACATCCCTGTGAGACTCCAGATTTCACTACTGCTATTACTGCTATTCACCGCTCAGTTTTCACCATAGGCTCATGCAAACAGGAAGGGAGCGTTGGCATAGTACTTACTTTGACTTTAAGTATCTACCGATGCCCAAAATTATCCAGTGTATAGACAGAAAATGGCACTTATAACACTACTAGATGGGTTGTTACTGATCTAGTAGTTGGAGCCTATACCCGATCTATTCAGTTCATTTGTTACACGACCAATCTAGTAGTGTTATGTGACTGTTATTTTTCTTTTATATCACTAGTGAACAGTTTTGCATGAGTAAAAGTTCAAACAATATGAGATGTTTTAGGCCAAAATCAGCTGTAAAATCACCTTTATTACATCAAACTCATGGAGCCTATACCCGATCTAGCCAATTTTCCAGTATTGGTATCAGTATCGGTGCATCCCTAGTTCTTATTACATCACATTACATCAATTGTGTCTTATTACATCAAATTAAAAGCCCAACCAGGATATCGATTGAACAGATGTACAACCGATGCCTGCTTTCTTCAGTACAAGTATCGGTATTGGTGCATCCCTAGTTCTTATTACATCACATTACATCAATTGTGTCTTATTACATCAAATTAAAAGCCTAACCAGGATATCGACTGAACAGATGTACAACTGATGCCTGATCCAGCCAATTTCTTCAGTACCAGTATCGGTATTGGTGCATCCCTAGTTCCTATGATATCAAATTACATCAAATTTGTTTTATTACATCAAATAGGCCCAACCAGGATATCGGCTGAACTGATAAGACATCAAATTCATTTTATTACATCAAATAGATCCAACCAGCAATCGACTGGACCGATATCATGAAAACTATTCCCTATCCAACAAATTTCTTCAATACCAATATCGCATGGGTGCATTCCTAGATCTTATGACATCAAATTACATCAAGTTCATTATATTACATCAAATTGACCCAACCAGGATATCGGCTGAACTGATAACATAGAATTTAGGCCCGATCCAGCAAATTTTTCAGTATCGGTATCAGTGCATCTCTAATTATGCCCCAGTGACCTTTCATGTCCTCCTGGCACATTTTTCATGCTTAACGCTGTGCTTTTTTGGACATTATTTCCATATTTGCCTTTTTAATCCAGTTTTGATGCACCAGCGCCCGACTGTTGTGCACATCTCGCCTCATTGCAGCCTCCATTATCGGCATACTATATTCTCCTTTAGCTTTTGGCCTACAAAGCTGTGCCCATCTCTAACCCTTGCATCTGTTTATCCATAACAAACAGCCCGACTCTCCCAAAGCATTCAAACTGCAGGCAAGTAGATCTCCTCTTTCCTCCTCTGCTCTCTGTGTGTCTCCGGCTCGCTCATGTGGACTTTTGGCTGTTGCATGCCGCTGATGTATTTTCTCTGGCTTCGTTTTCCCGCATAATAAAATTCCTGTAACTCTCCCATAAACAGTTCCAGATCATAAAGGTTGTATTCGTTCTTCTGCTTTGTCTAAAATAAAGAATAGTTAAATCCCATTAGTGAGTTAGTCCAAGCAGAAGAGATCCGCTTACAGACAAAAGAGTGAGGTGAGGTAACGATACCACATTGCTTCAGAGGAATATCGCACAAAGTGATATAATACTGTAATCCTGGAAATACTTTAGGCACAAGCTGCAACAAATAAACAACAAAATGAACCAATAATTAAGCATCATATCTGCCATATTAAAAGAGAAATGAACACAAATCTATCCACATTAGATTAGATTAGATTTATTGTCATTGTACAAATACAACAAAACTTCAAGACAGCAAAACTGCAGCAGTAAAAACAAGAAAGAGTACATTATAAAAAAGAGTACAGACGAAGCAGTTTCTAGGGTGTTTGGGATGCTGCAGAATGTTGGAGGTCCGTGTGTGGAGATATGAGGAGTAGATGGTGGCCTGGTTCACTGCAGGTTCATCTTCTATTCCACATGCACTGCTCAGAGCACGGACTGTACTGTAGGTTTAACTGAGAGCAGGGAGGGCGCAGATGTCTGTATGTGTGCTATATGGGTCAATGATGTTCAACAGGCACATTTTAAAATGTGGTTTCTATTGAACTTTTTCAAATATTTACAATGTCATTTGCAAAATCGATGTTTGACATTTATATTAAGCATTTTTAGTGGGGGTTTTTGTACATGAATTGGCTACGACCTTAAAAAATGTCATGTGGTGTCCGAGAATAACCTTAAAGCTGTTTTATTTTCTAAAACATGGTTGGGATGTTAATATAAGTTATGAGTAATATGAACACGATATTGATATTTGAACGTGAAAACATAGACCCCCTCGGACAGAATTTGTTTGAATATTATGGGGGAAATATCTATTCAAGAAAGCTGAAATTTTATGTTGGACTAAAAACACTTCAGGAAAGATGCCAAAAAAGAATGAAAAATAAATGTGATTTAGAGTCATTTTAAAGCACTTTAAAAATCATCAGTTAAGGGCGGACGGTTGCACCACTTGAACATTTGAACATTTTAAGGACAAAAAACATGCAGAATAACTCATGATATCTGAAAAAAATATTTGGTTCCATGGAGGTCAGAGGTTCTACTGGGATGTACGGAATTATTATGAAATTTGAACCTTTTTAACTGAAAAAAATTTCAGTTGGACACACGTCATGTCATTGACCCATTTTTATTTATTTATTTTTCATTTTTCACCATTATTTACATTGTAGATTCTAACTGAAGGCATGAAAATGAGGAATGAACACAAAAGGAATGTAGCAAACAAAGAATAAACTGAAAATAACTCCAAAATGTAAAAATAGCCACTCTTTGCTTTGGACCCTTCTGCACTTTTGGATCCTGACAAACCACAGAAGTGAAGTGTCAAAAACATTTAACATGAAGCTCACTGAGAGAAGGCCAAGGGTTTGCAGCTGTCAACAAAGCAAAGGATGGATACTTTGAAGATTTTAGTATAAAATGTGAAAACTGTAGTTGAGCTATTTTTTTTCCTTTACTGTATAATTTCACATATCGATCTACCTATCCAATACAAATACACATACAAATACAAATTCAGTGGGCTAGAACTCGGCCCATATGACACTATTTTCTGATCTATTTTATGTTCTTTCCTCATCACAAACGTACCTGGAGTTGTATTTTGTTTTATTCACACATGTTTAACACACAAACACTGACTTATCCCCGACAGCGTCACGTGAGCCGAGTTCTTGCCCGGTTTTGGTGCTGGTGAAAGTAGTCCGGCAAGTTCACTGGGGTCTTGAAAATAAACCATTTTCATCCTTAAAACAATATGTGTTCAAAAGAATTGTACATTTGTATCATAAAACCGTTGTCTACGAAAAAGTCAGACCCAATTATCGCTTGGTGCTATTTTCTCTCCGTTCGTATCACTGCGCTGCTGCAAGCTGAGAGTCATGCACGAACCCAACACTTTTTTTTGTTGTTTGGCAGTGTTTACGTGCTCAGAACAATGATGCAACACGACGCAAGAGAGCTAATGTGAGAGCGAATGTGAGAGCTAACGTGATAAGTATATAAGCTTGTGTAAGTTGCGTAGTCATGACATAGACATGTTGGCGTTAACTTTCCGAGTCCTAAACACAGTGAAACAGGAGCGGTCGTCAGCTGGCGGCAGTGCAGTGATATGTACAGAGAGAAAATAGCGGCAATTGATTATGAGGTTTGACTTTTCCATCGACAATGGTTTTGTGATGCAAATGTTTCACTCTTTTGAACACATATTGTTTTGAGGAGAAAAACTTGTTATTTTCAAAACCGGGCAAGAACTCATCTCACAGGACACTGTCAGGGGTAAGTCAGTGTTTATGCACCACACTGTGACGGGGATGACATACAGATTCATGTCAAAACACCTAAACTATCTCTTTAACTTGAAAACTATTGCTTCGTGACATGATGGAACGGATCATTTTGAGCTTTAGAAATGTAGACAGATTAATACATACATATACAATAAAGTGTTACTCTAACATGTTTGAATGAAAAAAAAACATAACTCCAGCTATTACAATAAAATCAGCGAATACCATATTATTTTCCAATTTTGTATAATTTTAGCACCATTCTTGACGTTTTAGCTTCCGGACTTTCTTTGTTAGCATGTCACTTCCTGATAATACCCAGATACACTGTAGGACCATATGTTGCAGGGCCTATTTTGGTCTTAATTGTCTCATGCTGTTAAGTTTGGAGCTTTTCCAGACTAAGGGAATGTCCCAGTGCCAGTCTGAAGCCATCACCGTCACCATCACCATGCCTCTATAGTATACAGTACACAGGATTATCATTATGACCAATGGAATGTGCATACTCCAAATTTGGCTCCCGCTTCTCTCTTTTTTACCCACACTAACCTCACTATATCTTCTTTTGCTTGTCAACCTTGTCAGCTTTCTCTAACACATTATAATTACATGTGTTTTGCTTTTACTCGAGCTGAAATCATTGCGTTTCGGGTGGGTAGAGTTTGAAGCTGGATTCTTTTTCAGCTCAAACGTCCCGAAGCGTTTATGTCGTGTTGTCGCAGTATTGACAGTGACTTGGCTCTGGTGTGGACTTTTTTTTTGTACACAGGGGGAGTTGGAGCGCCAGCTGCTGCAGGCGAACCCAATCCTGGAGTCCTTCGGAAACGCCAAGACGGTGAAGAATGACAACTCGTCTCGCTTTGTAGGTTTTCTTCTCAAATGAATTCAGTGTTTTTTAAACCAGATGTGATCCAAGGAAATTAGAAGTTTGTGTCCAGCTTGTCAAATACAGGTGGATGTCAGTTATGGAAGGAAAAACAGTGTAGAGTTCTTTAAAGCCTTGTTTTAACTGGAGTGGATTAGTACTGTCCGCAAGTGTCTCCACGGTCCAAAGAGAACCATGCCGGGGTCCAGAGTGGAGCTTGGGGGGTACTAGCTTCCACAGAGGTCTAGCTTTACCTTTGGCTCCTGGATTGCCTCAGTTTAAAAGGCTCTGTACTCAATTCTTTTCCTGATTGTCTTGCCCCAGTACAGATATATGCTATAAGTAGCTCTTGAGGTCAAAGTAAATCTTATTAAAAATATATTTATATTATAATGTGTTAAATGCAGCTTTGCACATTTGTTTACTTTTTACAGAAACGAAACTTAAAATCGTATGGCTAATTTGCATAAATGATAAGTGCTGAATAAAACAGCTTGCTCATTTTGCGGCTAGCGCGTTTGCTATGTCCATTCTTATATACGGTCTATGGTCAGTAGCTCGTGGCAATCCACTGAGCAAGAAGGTTAGTTAGCTTGTCTGATAGAGCTGCGCCTCGGTCACACTCAAACAAAGTAGTTTGACGGTCGACTCTTCCCCGGCGTTTCAGTGCTTAACCCGCATCAGCGTTTGTTAAGTGATGCTTTGTGTTTAGGTGCTACTTGAGACTGGTAGAACTCATACAGTAAACTAATCCCACATTGCATAAGTGCAATTCAGCGAGGTACATATCTGAGCTAAAGGTGAAAGTCGTCATAGTTTGCTTAATATAGACCCAGCTCCCTGCCCAACTTTGAGAATAGATTAACGGCGATATTTTTAATGTCGCCCAATAAGAGTCCCACATTATCGCGGCACGTTAACGCTGATAACGGGCAAACACTTATAAAAATATATATAAAAATTTTTAAATCAGGGTCTGGGTCTGGTGCACAGAGTAATGGGCAGTGCTGCCCCGCGACCCAGCTGGATTAAGCAGGAGAAAATGGATGGATATTTAAATCATCAGAACAGTGAATGTAACTAATTAATTTTTTTGAAAAATATATAATTTAATC
Source organism: Scartelaos histophorus (assembly GCA_000787155.1). NCBI lineage: Eukaryota > Metazoa > Chordata > Actinopteri > Gobiiformes > Gobiidae > Scartelaos > Scartelaos histophorus. The sequence continues at coordinate 31,128 of KN495420.1, forward strand.
TATTTGAATGCATTTTGAATTGTTTTGAGAATTGTGCGGTGAAGTATCATGATATATCACTGAATCGAGTTTTTTCTTGCACCGCTTCAGTAGAGCACCAAAGCAAAAGCAGTTTTTCACTTTTATATTGCTGTTCCTTCCATGTGCACATCTACAAGATCTTAGGTGCCCATTTTCTGTTTGATTTGAAATTTGTTGATAGCATTACCATCATAGAAAACTCCGCTTTGGTCTCTGAAAGCTGTGAAAAGTGCTTATAAACCCATCATGGTGAATAATTAAGATGCTATGAACAAATAAGGTAAGTGAGGATTAGATTTGGACCACTGCAAACTGTTAAAAATGAACTCAGGCTACACAGAGCAAGAGAACGCAGACCTAGGTGGAAAACATGACAAATATAAAGACACAATAATAATTTCTCACTAATCGCTGACTTGATTTTGTGACATACTACTCTATTTCCAAAAAGTGGTGTTATATATGATTGACTGAGATTCAGGAGGACTTGACCAGTTTATTTGTGTATTACATTTGTCAAACTTAATAATAAAAAAGATGTCACTGTAGTGTTCCTTTCTGTTCGGCAGATCAGTAGTTCCAACCAGCTGCCTGTAAAAGACATTTAAGATGTGATTAGAGTCCCGTCCCCATGGAAAGCTTTAGCAGGTTGTGAAGACCACGGGAGAGAGTCCACGGTTTTATCACATGCCCAGTGTCGGTAACTACACCAGAAGTAATTGTCCTCATGTTTCCAAATGTCTTTTGGTGGTCCTTGCTAGAGAATGGCATCTTAAATGCTGAGCCGACATGCTTAGGGAAACAGGTCTAGCACATGTTAGATCAACGCCAAGATCAAACTGATGATATTTCCAGAGTATAATACATCTAACTGGATCCAAACCCACTGAATTACATGAAGACACATTAAAACATGGCTTAGAGGCACAGAGAAGTGAAATAAATGCAGAAAAAGCAGACGATGTGGGGTCAGTGTGATTCTATTATCCCAAATTTTCAGAGAACAGCAACAACTAGCATGCAAGAATAGTAACTTCCTGATACTCAGACAATAAAATCATCAAGTGGATGCAGATAGTCCGCACTTATTTTGACCTCAATGGCTGCTAATACGATATGTCTGTACAGGTACGAGTCAGGGGTTTGCAAAAATATCAGACATCGTGATAATAAATTTAGTCATACGTTATCGTTAGACTGGACTGCTGTGTCGCCAAGTGAGTATTTTTTGGTATCTAAGAATTTTTTGTGACTACACCTTAGTTTTGTTGCCTATTAAGTGAAAGGAAACTTGTTCATGCATTACACTTATTGACCTTGACATATTCACTGTTTTCATGATTCAAACAGATGATTTTTGTGCAAGTGGTTTAACAGAAAAAAGAAAATGTGGTATTTAAGAACCGTAAGATGTATCGATTATCGCACGTATCGCCATAGTGTGATAATATCTTATTGTGAGCCATTTATCAGGGACCCTGTGAATCCCTGCCTTAGTACGATACAGGCCCTTTAATGCTGGTCTTAAAAAATCAAGTTTGGAGTATTTTTGAACCAAGCGAAAAATCTGAAACCAGCCTCAGGGTCAAATTTGAGAAACAAAAATAACGCCTTAATGCTTTTAGTTGGCCGGCAAATAAAACCGACCGAGATAAAATTCCATTCCGATTCCAAATCCCTTTGCATAATAAACTCTTTCGGAAAAACAAATCCTGAAAACCTCAGGTAGAGAGCGCGGACTTCCCCTTCCCTATATAAACCGCCGTAACGTCCGTGTTTATTTAGTTCCAGTGAGGTGATGGCTCCCTGGTACTAATTAAAAGTTTATAAGTTCACATTTTTGCGGCGCCTAAATCGCCATCAGAGCTGTTCAGGAAGTCAGAGCATGCCTCAAATTCCTACTGTAACCTGACAAGGCCTAATATAGAAGCTTTTGAGCTCTTCAGCACTTTTCACCACAGAAATGACACTATGGAGTGGTTTTCACATGACATCAGTATAATTATAGGCTTAGCTCTTTATAGGTTTGGTGGACGTTTTAGGGTTTACTTAATGCTTTAGAAATGTGAAATAGAGGGAATGGGTTACTATAAAGGTGAAAATGTTAGCCTATAATTTTTGGAGTTGTTTTTAGACATATAAATTCAAATATTGAGTATGTCCAGGGGCGTCAGACTGATGGGGGGTAAATCGGACTGTTTTTGCAGGGCCCAGAGCAGGGCCCTTCACAAAATCCCTTCACAAAACTTATAATATGCAGTTGTCATATTTAGAGAACACATACTATGCTCCCACTAAGATAATTTGTACACCAAAAAGCCCAGAATTTTGCACTACACCCCTGATTCAGTTGAGTAATAAATTGATAAAAAAATAATGACGAGTTAAAAAATCTAAATAAAACTTGCAGTGTGGTCTAAAATGAACAAAACTAAAAGT